>NW_020769344.1:1189538-1433382 GCF_900518735.1 Pseudonaja textilis | reverse complement strand
CACACACACACACACACACACACACACACACACACCTTTCCTCAATAGTCTAGTGTAGTGGAGGGGAAATCACATTTTTGAGTAAAGATAAAGATACAATGACAAAAATTTGTCAGTGGAAGGTCACATTTTCTTGAGGAGAAAGACACCCTTTTAAAGACTTCTGAAAAGTTTTCAATGGAACTTTCTTTAAAAGCATACCATCCAAAACATGACAAAGC
The DNA here is from genome assembly GCF_900518735.1 of Pseudonaja textilis. The sequence goes on along the minus strand of NW_020769344.1, from coordinate 1,433,161 downwards.
CCTAACAACTACATTATTAAAGATGAACTTGCTTTTAAAACAATCTCCATCTCTCCTCTTTTTCAAATTCTTGCTCATTTGTAAAGTAGGCTACCCCAGCATGCAACTGCTGGCATAAATATATTCACATGTTCTTTCTTATATTTTATTTATAATTTTTGTATCTCTCCTTTCCTCCAGAAGAGGAATATAGTTAGAGTCAAACATTATCCTCCCTCTTGACTCTTCTCTATTTCCCATGAAATAGGTAGGCAAGTAGTTCAAAAAAGACAGACAATAGAAAGGGAACAGCTCTATGGAGGGGAATGGATTTCTGAACTAAGGAAAGATCTGTGATAATTATAGGGAAAGAGTAGCAACTTTACCAAAGAAGCAAAATGCTTTTGAGCTCATGATCCCCCAAGAATTTATTTTACTGTGCTAGAATGAACTCAGAGGAGAGAACTGTACAATTGAAAAAAAAAACTTATTTAATTCAATTTCAAGGATGCCTGACTTCTTAATGACTCTAGGCTGCTTATAATTAAAAGAGAAAAAAAAAACCCAAATCAGTTGTGAAACTACACACAACTGATAAAAAAAACCCTAAGAAACTGTGAGGATTTCACAACCATCCTATTCCAACCATGTTTTTAATGATGTTCTGAATGATGGGAGTTATTTGATGCCATTCTATAGGGCTGATGACACATGCTTCCTGGGTCTTTCATTGATGAAACTTGGAAAGCATCCACTCTGCCTGACCAGGGCCCGTGTCATGAAGGGCTTTCTAGAATTAGAATAGTTCCTAGAAGCTGACTGGTAAGCTGTGCAGCTCATGAAACAGTGCAACAGACCCATCGCTACTCATGCCACTGCATTGTGAATAGCTGTATATCATTCCAAAGAGTCTTCAGGGACAGCCCCATGTAGAGTGCATTACAGTAATCCAATCTTGGCACGTTATGACATACACTATTGCAGTTCCTGATGCATCTTGAGTAAAATAAACCAATCCAATATTTTACAATAGTTCTCCCAAAGATATAGTACAGGGCTGTCAAACTCCCGGCTTGTGGGCCAGCTATCTCATGTGCTGGCCACTCCCGCTTTAGCGAAGGGGGAAAAAAAGTCCCAATATGTCACGTGACACCGCCATGACAACGTGAGTTTGACACCCCTGATATAGTATCTTCTTCCTCTTTGTATAGGCTTCTTTATAATATGGGTATACCTGTGTGTCTATATATGCATGATGCACATTAGTTAGAAATCACATTGTATGTGGGACATTTCCATGAGAAATGTCCATGGAACCTCTGTTCAGGTAACAATGGAGAGGTTCCTTTCAAGTACAGATAGTACTTGACTAACAACAATTCATTTAGTGACCATTTGAAGTTTCAACAGTGTTTTAAAAAGTGACTTATGACCATTTTTCACATTTATGACTGTTGCAGCATCCCCATGGCCAGGTGATCAAAATTTGGGCACTTGGCAACAGGTATGTATTTATGATAATTGCATTGTCCTCAGTTTGATGATCACCATTTGTAACCTTCCCAGCTGGCCTCCAACAAGCAAAGGCAGTGGAGGAATCCAGATTCAATGACTGCACAACTCACTTAACAACTGCCTTGCTTAGCAACAGAAATTTTGAGCTCAGTTGTGGTCACAGCTACTGTACAATACAATATCTAGACATTTTGCATTTCTCCTTTTTGGCGGCTCTAGTTTGGCTGCTGGACTACTTGGTAGGAACAGCTCATTGGAATCCTGCAAACATAATTTCTCCTTAAGCACAATCTTTCTTTCAATTTGTCTTGATGTTCTGCTTTTTTGAAAAATTCCTACCCTATGCATTGCACAGAAGGGAAAATCTTTATCACAGCAGCAGGGTGAAAGAAAAAGCTATGGCTGGACAAATTTTCTTCTTTTTTGATGAAAAGAAAGATAAGTAATAATGTAGAAAAATTCTTCCACTAGTTCCTCTGATAACTTTTCTCCTAGAAGAATCTATGGCAGGATAAATGGTAGCTAACAAGCCAAATCTGATTAACATTCACCCACTCCCTAAGCCTTAAAAAAAAAGTGACATACCTGTCTCAGCCCCAGGCAATCGGTAGCAAGATTTCTAACTTTGGCCAATAGTTTTTGAGAAGATGAAATAATCCAACATGACACATCACAGAACTCTTTTAAAAGGCAATTCTATCCTCCCTGAAGACTAAGTACAATTCAAAAAGTACTGCTTTATGGATTATGGTATACAAGGAATATTATTGTATAAAATTCAAAATTAAATCAACAGTAGCAGAGTCTTATCACAAAACATACATTTCTACAACTCCTACCAGAACAATAGCTAAAATAAAATAATCTTACCTATTAATAATAAATAAATTCCAGCTATTATGTCAGCTTCCTTTGAGAGTTTTGATGCAAAAGGATCTCCATCTGGCTGGTTGTGAGGAAGATTAATATCTTGGGATGAAGTATTTTGCCTTGAGTACATTCCAGTCATATTGAAACTGATATCAAAGAAATAAAAGAAGGTTACTTAATCACATTTATCTAAACAGGAAAAGAGAAAACAAATGATTCAAATAATATACACTATTGGAATAAAATTAAAAAAAATTCTGGCTCAGTCATGCTTCCATTATGATTTTAAAATGCATGGAAAATTATATAATTTTAGTTTATGGCCATGAATCTATAATCCACCTCTGCATTATTGCAAAGAGACGATTTGCATTAAAAATTTGGATGCAGATTACTAATTAAACATTACATGTTATACTCAAAGTCCTTAAGAGCAAAAAAAAAGATTGGTTCCACATTACCTTTACACCTTATCATATTCCTACATTTGCTGATAATATCATATCAAGAATAATTTTGCCACATTTAACTTTAAAATAAAATGTTTTGATTTCAATTAGTGCTTCTGAGGTATACCTAGGATATGGGGGGGACTAAAGATTGGATCATTACTATTACTGCAGTGTAACATTAAGCAAAAATCAATAATAGAACCACAAGTCTCTCTCCTGAAGAGCACATGGTTTGCATTGGTGTTGGATGGACACAACTCTGGGCAACTCTGCAAAGAAAAGAGAGGTATGGAAAAGGCATTCCTGCTGAATAATGGGTGTGAGGAAGACAAGGTGGTCTTCTTAACGTGCCCAGTTTTTGTTGATACTTAGACATTTTAAGTATTTAGAAATTGCTATCATATCTCAAGAACTAGCAAGAGACAATAAAGCATGCATAGAAGAACTAGGACGAAATTTTACAAGTGAGTAAGAAAACAGGTAATCACAGCTAATCTATCACTCTTGTTTCAAATACACATGCAGTGCTATGTTCAGGTGGCTAGCCAGCAGACTGGAAACAAATCTCAACCATGACCAACATATATGACTAGCATTGTATTTCTCATGCATTCCTATGCTGGGTCTGGTCAACAAACTGCAGGTTCTAATTGAATTGAAGAAGTAACTGCTGTTGAAAGCAAACTATTCAACAAACTATCCCATATACAGACATTATAGAGGAAAGGGTAAAACCTGTTACTCCCGTCTTAAGCCAAAATATTAGAGCATTATTATCACTTATACTTTAGAACCATGTTCCCAAACAGTGTAAGATTTGGTACCGCTTACAGCTGGATTGAAAAATCAATCCAGCAATAAAGCAAAGAATTATACGGCTCAAAAGGACCTTGGAGGTCTTCTACTATAACCCCCTGCCCAAGTTCTTATTCCATCCCGGACAAATGGTTGCCCAGGCTCTTCTTGAAAACCTCCAGGAATGGAGCACACACAACTCCAGAGAGTAAGCTGTTTCATTAAGTATTTGTTCTCACTCTCAGGAAATGAGAGTAAATCTTAGTTCTAGGTTGGATCTCCCTCTGATGAGCTTCCACCGATTAGTTCTTATCCTGATTTCAAGTGCTTTGAAAAATAAATTGACAGCCCTTCAAGTATTGGAAGATAGCTATCATGTCATCAGCAGCATTTTCTCCTTAAGTTAAACATAGTTTAGTACCGAGGAAAAATTCTGCTATTCACTGCCAAGGTATAAACCCAGTTTATCTTAGATAGTCAATATAGCTAATATTGCTTATTCTCCTGGTCTGAACTGGGTCCAGCAATTAATATGCATTTAGCAATTTTCAATATTTTCACCCTTGTGATTTATTCTTAATCCTATCTGTCAAATACTGTACCAAACTGAATTCTGGAGTAATACATGTTAGCAAGTTTGTGAAAAAACATTCTTCCTTCAATGAAGAATTCATTTAACAAGCCGAATATTCCCCAAATAATAATGCTTAAAAAAGAGTTCAATCACACAGTAGCCAAAATCCATATATGCTTCCACAGAAACTCCATGTATTTATAATCATCCAACATTTTCTTAATGATAAAAGCAAGAATCTAAATGTACCTTAGATCTGGAGTTCTCCACAGCACTTTCTTGCTAAGCTCTGCCTTTGATCTCCAGTTTAGGATTATTTCTTCCAGTCTTGATTATGCCCAGGAAAGGATTCTTTGCCATTGGATATGCCAACAGGACTAGTAGTTGAAATACCCAATCTTAAGGCTTCTTCAGATACATCCTGCTGTTTTCACTCTGCTTATTGCCTCATCTTTCTCCTCACTCTCTCCTTCTTCTGGAATTGCTTGAGATCCTGGTAGTTGACTTATGGAGTTGATTATCTCCGAGAACAGCTGAAAATCAGATCTGCCAGATCTCTGAAGAGCCAATTACATCTTCCAGAAGGGACAGTAAAAGCGCACCTGCTGGGCATCAAGCACATTGGGCAAAACTAATTTCAGTCCTAGAGTTTGCCAGTGACAGGTCCTTTTATAAGGATTTAATGTATAGCTTTCAAAAAAAAAATCAATGGTACATTAGTTTTATAGCCTTAAAAACTCCATATATAAAGGCCAGTGGCCACTTGTGCAGCTAGCTTCTAATCAGCTGAACAACTGATGCAACTTCAGCAAAACTACATGGCTGTTAAATCAAATCCAAATGCCAGTTTAATCTATCATCTGCTTGGAATATTAACTTTTATTTCCCAGGGGATGAAACTACTATTCTCACAGGAACGCACTAGCAACTGGCATACAAAGGTTCTGGGCAGAGTTGAAAAAGGCTAAATGCTTGTAGCGGATGAATGAATCCTCTCACCTTTTAAAGCCAGAGGCAGAGCTTGGAAGCAGCGCTGATAGAGTATTAGATGTTGATTCGCAGGAGGAAGATCTTGCCTTGTTTGGCATTTCCTGTGCCTCACTGGTAACATACTGTGAAATGCTAGTGGTTTCCTTGGCCTTTGAATGGTGGATGGATTCTTTGGGGTTGCTTAATGCTGGGGAGGGAGATTTTCTTTTCCAAGTCCTAAAAATAGCCTAGGACAAATTTTATTCCAAAAGCAAAGAGCAAACTTTAAAAGCAGAGGAGATAAGTATGTTTTTCTTTGATTTTGTTCATCGGTTTGGCATAAAGTCTCTTGAATGCAATTGCTGAATTATACTAGTTTTGTAAAATAACCCTGCTTCAATGTTTAGTGTTAACTGTAGAATGAATGCTTCATCCTGATGTGCATACTCTGAAGCAAAGATATTCCAAGAGGTGAGGTAAGGTAGGAAATGGTAGAAAGGCTGTCCATGGGAGTTTTTAAATTGAGGTGAGATGATAGAACAAGAGGAAGAAAAACTGCCTTCTGGAGGAAGGCTAGCAGGATCAGGGCTGTGGCTATTCCCCAAGGCAGGCACCATGACAGAGAAGGGATGCTTCCTAAGGCCCATCAAATAGTATGACTTCACCAATGGGACCTGGACCTGATTTGTTTATAGAGAGATGAAATTCCTCCAAGAGTAGAGGGTTTTGCAGGGCTATTACAGAGCACCTTTAAGCCAGGAAATCAGATGTTGCTCCTCAGACCAATACAGATTACTAATGTCATGCCCCTGGTGGAGTCTGACTCTGAGGGAGAGGAGGAACAGCCAACAGGGAGTGGGAGTGTGGCTCCAGAGGTGGTGGTGGAGGCTGGGGAAGGGCAGAGGCCAGCTGAGCAGTCAGAGGAGGATCCAGGCCCATCCCCTATCCATCCTAGGTCACGCAGGGAGGAGAGGATCAGGGATAAGCGAGGTCTACTCAAGAGGAGATTACCATGATCCTCCTCGTGGCTTGCAGGCGGGAGCTATGTATATAAGTATGTAACTGCGTAGTCAGAATTGCTGAAGTCAATTTAGTGTTTACCTTGAAAGAGGCTTATCTTTGCTGGCGTTCTTCCCATGGACTTTTCTCAGTTATTTTCCTGGAGTTTATAATGAGTTATCTTGGCTTGCTTTGGAATTCTCATCAATGCAGTTTGTTTTGGTTTTCTGTTTGCCTCCTTATTTACTTTTGTGACTTTAAACTGTGTCTAATAAAACAGTGAAGTTAAGTTGAAGGCTTTACCAGACTTTAATGTATGTTTTGGGTTTGGGGGTATTTTGAGAGACTACAGGTCATCACAATTAAGGTCCAAGCAGTATGGAAGTGTTGTTATCACATTAAAGAAAAGGTAGAGCAGCTGAATTATGAATAGAGTTCCTAGGATCCAGGCTGGCTCGTGGATATCCTGAAACCCTAGTATTCGGTGGTGCTTAATACGAGCAGACACCCATTGGGGATTTTGCCATGGATTGGAATAGAAAATATGTCATTGGTTCTTGCTTTGATACTCACAGAAGGAGGCTCCCTAGCAGTAGTGCAAGTATGCTAAGGTATTCATAGAACATATTAATCTTGGCTTAAAGGTAAAGGTTCCCCTCACACATGCATGCTAGTGGTTTCCGGCTCTAGGGGGTGGTGCTCCTCTCCGTTACAAAGCTGAAGAGCCAGCGCTGTCCGAAGATGTCTCCATGATCATGTGGCCAGCATGACTAAACGCCAAAGGTGCACAGAACGCTGTTACCTTCCCATCAAAGTGGACCTGGCTATCATTGAGACTGCCTGCTCCCAGCAATATCTCTGCCTGTCCAGCAGGACTGGTCAGAGATTGAAGTGGAGATGATCCCCTAGCAAGCAGTTTATATGTGAGATTACTTTCATGTCACATTCAAATGAGATTATTAAAACTGTTCTGACGTACTGTTTTAGCCTCTACTATAAAACTGGAGTTCTCAGCATCTGTTACAACTGAAGTGGCCTGTATGACTAAGAAATTAATAAATCTGGTCGTCTCCATTATGGACATGGAGTACACAAAGGACTACTCAGCAGCCCCATAGCTACACTTAAAAAGAAAACTGAGGAGATGCAGGAAGTGGGAGTGAACTGACCCTGTAGGAGTGCATAGGTCTACCCAGGCATCCTGGTTGCTATGCTTGATGAGTGGGGCAGAGTAGTTTTCTCCATGGTCTGTTGCAAACCTAGAAAAACAGAGCCAGGCTAACTGTTTATTCGTCCCACTGCTGATATGATGGAACAGATCACATGGCAGTCAAGATACTGTATTTCTACCTGGGCTCCACAAAAAGGTAATGGAAAGGGCCCTCAGTAGGAAAAAGAAAGAAATCAGATGCTGTCATGCATCACAAGTTACCTTCATCTTCAAAATGTTCTCACAACTTTGAAAGACTGGCAAATGGATTTTGTTGACTTTCGTATGGCCTATATAAATAAGATGTAGTTATCTTTTCAACCGTCAGAGAACAGTATCTGGAACACTTAATGCTGGTGGTCCAATGCATTAGGAAAACCAGAGTCATTATTAAGGCCAATAAATGACAAACTGGCCTAAATCAAATAGTCTAGCTGGGACACAAAGTGGGCTGTGCTGGGGAGGGGATATTGTATCTCTGGAAGCTTGGGGTGGCTACCCGGGAATGCCTCATTTCTACAAGAAAAAAAAAACCCATGTACCATTGTTTGGGGGATTATCCAATTATTCCCGGAGGTTTGTGCCCAAGTAGCATCAAATTATAACATCCCTGTCACACCTAACCCACACGAACAAACCCAAGCAGGTGATGCAGTAGCTTTTCTCTTGTGTTTTGCCATAGACATTATTGTTTTGTGGTATGGAGGGCAGTCTGCATGTCTGAAAAAAGAAAGAAAGAATGGGGTACAAATCCATATAGTGATGCAAAAGAGATGGACTAACTTCATGACAAAACCAGAATTATTCCTACTAAGTTTTATGGATAAGGGATTAGAAAAAAAAATATGGGAAATTTTTATTTTAATATGGTAATGATGATAAGATTATTGTATGCAAATAAGCTGAAAAAGCAATAAAATGCCTGAAGTCGAAGGTTGAATTATAAAATTAACTAGACTTGCAGAAATACTGGAGCTGACAAGTTTCAGTAGAGAAAAAAAATGCCAGGTTTTTTTTTTTTTTGAAAGGCTGGAAAACCTGTAAGTACTTTTTGTTGAAAGAAGGAAAAATGAATTTGGGGGGGCTTGGGAATTAAAAAGATATGAAGAGGTTTGGGAAAAGTTTTAAGATGATAATTACTCAACAGAAAGAAGGGCAGAAGGAATAATCGAATGCTTTTTTTAAAAAAATCTATTTATTTCTTTATAGTTCTTCAGTCTTTAATAGTCTTTCATTGTCTTTCAAGTCTTTAATACATTGTCCAAAATTAAACATACAATTTTAAACATTATAATTCTTCTCTCTGAAATACGAAGCTATTTATGCATATTAACCAAAATGTGACAGTAACAAGACAAGCCATATTGTGTCCTCTCTATCATTTTACATTTTCCTCATAATGAACACAACTACCATTTTGAAAACATTATCTAGGCATCTGATAAACATGAAATGATTTTTTGGCTGAATTAGTCTCATTTTAAGATTGTCAGAAGCATTTATAATCTTTAAACTCTTCATCATTATTTCAGTAGTGACTAGATTTCTGTGATTAAAGCACAATAACCACAATTTCAGTAATGTTCAGAGCAAGGTATTAACTTTTTGCATGCTTATTAAGGTAATTAATTAATCATGAAATAAGATTATCAAAGTAAATACATCTTAGAATTTGTGTGGAACAAATTTATAGACTTTTTAATATATTCAGTAGACTGAATTATTTTCTCTTTCTCTTAGAGCTCTATTTCTTTTTTTAAAAGCTAAGGCATGTGACGAATGAAATTTAAGAACGTTATAGCAGATAAATAGTTCCTAATTTTTTTCTTATCTGCAAACTAAGAATTAGATTTTATTTAAAATGTACAATATGCAAGGATAGGATTTTCTGTTCAACTGATATATTTTCTAACTAGAGAGCTTCTGTTATATAGCATTTTCTAACCCCAAAGATATCAATTAGAAATCTACTTGGAAAACAAGAAGTACTTCACACAAAATCCTCCAGTCAGAGTTTTAAATTCTCTGGGGCCAATGCATACTGTCACGAGAGGACAAAAGTGCACTGAAGTGAAATGACAGTTTGCATTACATTTGCACCTTCCAAAGCAATCTGGAATAAACAAAGAATGTGAGAATGCAAAGAGACTGTTGACTTTCCAATTGCTTTATCAAAGTCAGAGTGCAACTCAAACTTTTAACTGAGCACCATTAATTTTGCATGTATTTTTACTGTACAGTATTTAAGGAGAATAAATTCTTTAAGGAGAATTGTCTTTGTATACTGAGACACTTCACATTTTAACACCTATTGCTTGCATTGGTAAAGTGCAAACTAAATTTACACAAGAAGAAATCTGTGAACAACTGTATTAATCATTTAACCCTCTCTCTAAATAGCCCATCCCTCCTTCGCTTCTGTAATTCTGATTCTTGTTGCTTAATTCTCAAAAACGGCTAACATGCAACAATTTAGCTAATGCATTTGATTATTAAAATTGCTGCGTGAGAGTATAGACCGATCAAATTGAAAGCCTAATGGATAAATGTGCTCCTTAACACATAAAGAAACCTGGAAGTGCATCACAATCCATATGCTGTATTTACAGGAGACAATTGCTCCCAGATCATCTCTAAAGTAGACAGATGGGATTGCTTTAGATTTGCAGAATGGAAACACTGTTTAAAAGGAGCAGCTATTGTAACATTGCCTTATTGTGGAAAGCAGAAAAATCTTTGGAACCTATATATATTAAACCATGCTTCTTCAAACATTTTTAAATTCTTTATTGTTAAACAGGCTGATTTTATTTACTTATTTCTAACTTTTCTGCACTGTTCAGTTGTAATTGGTTCTGAGAGGCAGAGAAGCAGGGAAGAATAATACCAGTAGTAGCTGCTTCTCCTGGACCACTAAAGACTATCAGCCTCTCCTCTAAGGAAGCCAACTTCTCTTTTCTTCCCTTTTCCCTTCTCATCTCCTCCTTGCTTTGTTCATTTCTTCTGTTTAGGATAAACCCCTCTCCTTTTTTCCCTTCTTTTGCAGTTTCTGTGGGAAGGGAAAGAGGGATGGGGATGACAGCTCCTGTAACTCGGGCAGCCAAGCCTTGCTTTGAGGGGAGGAGGAAAAGGTCACAGCGGCAAAGGTATGCTGGATAAATGCCAAGGCCTCCGGATTGCAGCATCCTCATAAGCAAGCAGAGGTGCACACCTTGGGGAGAGGAAGAGACAGGAAGATTTCCCGCCAAAGGCGGCTGCCAGGTTAGGGTTTAATTAACCCCCAAAGGCCAGGCAATTGGGACAGGTGGTGGAAGAACTAATTTGGAAGAAGGCAGAGAGCATTTGCCCTATTTCAGAAACATGTAAAAGAACCTGATTCTGGATGGGGCACAAGGTTTTTTTTTTGGGGGGGGGGGGGCGCTGAGATAGGAGAGAAAGAAAAGCCCAATAATGGAAAATATTTGTGGCTCAGGGGTCCTTGGTGCTCTCTGGGGCTTGTTTGTTTCCTTGCAGACACTTCATTAGGTAATTTCATTCATTAGGTAATGAAACATCTGCAAGAAAATAAGCAAGCTCAGAGAGCACCAAGGACCCCTCAGAAAGGAAAGCAACTTACACCCCCCACCTTGTGGCATAAAAGCTACTCAGCAAAGGGAAGCTTTGGGTGAGAGTAGGCAGCGGAGTCCTCATGATGGGACGGGCTGAAAGTTCGCCTGTGAGGAGACGCTGGGCAGCAGTTTGGAGTGGAAGATCTTGGGACCTGAGACAGAAGCTGACGGAAGCCCTGCAGCCACGGAGCAGCTATAGGAAACTATAGCAGAAGGCAGGAGTGCCCATTTGCAGAGTGGGCCGGAGAGTCGAGTGTTCCCAAGGCTGCCTGTTGAATACAATATTGTACAGTCCCTGCTATTTATTTATTTATTTTATTTATTTGTCAATTGTTTACGAGATAAGTAAAAGTGTATACATAATTATGAATACATGAAATGAGTACATATAAGAAAAATAAAAGAAAAATAAAAGAAACAATAGGACAGGGACGGTAGGCACGTTGGTGCGCTTATGCACGCCCCCTACAGACCTCTTAGGAAAGGGGTGAGGTCAATAGTAGACAGTCTAAGGTTAAAGTTTTTGGGGTTTGGGGAAGAAACTACAGAGTCGGGTAGAGTATTCCAGACATTGACCACTCTGTTGCTAAAGTCGTATTTCCTGCAGTCAAGCTTGGTGTGGTTAACCTTGAGTTTGTATCTGTTGTGTGTTCTTGTGTTGTTATGGTTGAAGCTGAAGTATTCATTGACAGGTAGGACATTGCAATGTATGATTTTATATACCATGCTTAAATCAGACCGAAGACGGCGTAATTCAAGGTTTTCTAGTTCTAGAATTTCAAGTCTGGTGGCATAAGGTATTCTACAACGAGTAGAGGAGTGGAGAACTCTTCTTGTGAAATATTTCTGGACTTTCTCAATTGTGCTAATATCAGATACGTAATGTGGGTTCCAGACTGATGAGCTGTATTCGAGTATTGGTCTAGCAAATGTTTTGTATGCTCTAGTTAGTAGTGTGATATTACCAGAGAAAAAGCTACGTAAGATTAGGTTAACAACTCTTAATGCCTTTTTGGCTATGTAGTTGCAGTGGGCACTAGCACTTAGATCATTAGAGGTGAGTATTCCAAGGTCCTTTACAGAGCTTGGATCATCAACAAGATCTTGACTATTCAGCTTGTATTTTATTTTCGGATTTTTTTTGCCAATATGTAAGACAGAGCATTTATTTGTTGAGATTTGAAGTTGCCATTTGTTTGACCATTCTGATACACAGTCAAGATCTTCTTGAAGGGTAGCAGTATTGTCTGTGGTATTGAACAGCTTTACATCATCAGCGAAAAGAACGCAGTTGCTCTTAATATGATCACAGAGGTCATTTATGTAGAGTATGAAGAGAGTTGGTCCTAGAACACTGCCTTGGGGGACACCACTATTGACAGGTACAGAATTTGATAGGACACTCCCAATTTTGACCATTTGTTGTCTGTTTGACAGGAATGCTTCTATCAAGTTATGCAGTTGTCCAGAGATACCATAGGATTTTATTTTTAGTAGTAGTTTGTCATGTACCACTGAATCAAAGGCTTTACAGAAGTCTATGTAGATTGCATCTATTGTTTTGCCCTGATCAAGTTGTGTAGTCCATATGTTTTTGCAGTGTAAGAGTTGCAGATTACAGGATAGCTTTTTTCTGAAACCAAATTGTTTATTGGAGAGTAGGTTGCTTGTCTCTAAGTGGAGGATGATGGATTGGTTAATAATTGATTCCATGACTTTACAGGTGACGCAGCATAAGGAGATTGGTCTGTAATTTTCAACTAGGCAGGGGTCTCCCTTTTTGAAGATGGGGATGACTGTGGCTTGTGACCATAGGTTAGGCAAGGAACTGGTCCTGAAAGATTTTTCAAAGATTATGCTTAGAGGTTCGGCTATGGCAGTGGATAACTTTTTTAAGAGATAGGCACATATTCCATCCGGTCCAATAGATAGGGATGGTTTTAGATTGAGTAGTGCTTTTTCAACATTGTCTTCTGTAAAATCGATATGTATTAGATCACTGTAGTTATCTGTGGTTCGGCTAGGAAATGCTGGGCATGATCCATTGCTGTTTACAAATACTGAGCCAAAAAATGTGTTAAAGATGTTGGCTTTAATGGTGTCGTCATTGCAGTCTTTACCATTAGGTCCTATCAGGGGTGGGATGGACCTTGAATCTTTTAGTTTGTTGTTTACAAAATTGTAAAAAGCATTGGTGGAATTGGTGCTTAGAAGGTTTTCCTCTTGTTTAATATGATAATTGGTGCATTCGGTCTTTATTTGGTGGCATAAATTTTTGTATCGGCTTTTGAAATTGGCAAAGTGACCAGATTTGTTTTTCCGCCAGAGTGATCTCTTTTTGGATTGAAGTTTCCTTATTGTTATGGGCAATCTGTTTTTTTGTTTTGTTTTGGGAGTAGTTGTTGGTACATATAGTTTGATGACTCTTTTGACTTCAAGTAAAAATATGTTGTAATGGTCTTCAACAGTATTGCATTCATTTAATAGAGATTGCCAATCAAGGGATGAGAGATCGTTGTTTATAAGATCATAGTTGCCTTTTTTGAAATTATAATTGGGGATCACATCATTGTGGTGGTTTTTGTGTGGACGTATGTTGAGACAAAAGTCAATCATATTGTGGTCACTGCTGGAAAAGGGTTCTTTAGTTTGTATTCCGTAAATTAAATTCAAACTATTGCAGAAGATGAGATCGAGGCAGTTGTTTAGTCTAGTGTTGTTGGATACTAGCTGTTCCAGTCCCAGATTTGTAACAGCATTGTAAAAGGTTGCATGTATGGTTTCAGTTGTACATTCATTTAGGGTCCAGTCAATATGAGGCAGATTGAAATCACCAAGAAAGATAAAAGGGTATGGGCAGGATGCTGCCCATGTTAGTAGTGTATTTAGCTTGTTTACATGTTCAATGTCATAATCAGGTGCTCTGTAACATAGTAAGAATCGAATTGTGATATTTAAGGATAGTTCACAGATAATGGTCTCAGGAAGAGCAAGCTCCTGGGTAACTTGGATATTTTTTAGATGTAAGGACTTTTTGTAGAAGATAGCAACACCACCTCCTCTACGAATTTCATGATCTGATCAGTAAACATGATAGTCTCTTACTGTGGTAATGGAGTCGGGGAGAGATGCATTGAGCCATGTTTCACAGACAAATATAATGTCGAATTTAGCCATATTTAGTAGGAGGAAAAATTCAGGTATTTTATTTACAAGGCTTCTTGCATTGAGTAGCTTGCATTTAAGGCCAGCAGTAGTTGGAGTTGAGGTAGTTAGGGGCGTGCGTGCCTAGTCTTGGGTGATGGTGGATTGGTTGAGGTAGGGTTGTGGTTGAAGGTTAAAGCTGAGTTGCGGGATGTGTGACTTACTTTTGATACAGTCAGCATGGTAGTCAATGTACAGGTCCTTCTCCCCATTGTCGAGACGTTTTTTGAGTTCAGTGCGGAGTACACGGGAGTGGGCACGTTGCTGTATGGTTAGGTCAGGGTGACAACGGAGGTTCTTATGGTTGGTGTTGGTTTTGGCGAGTGAATTTATAGTGTAAATGAATTTGCGTTTGCTTGATTCATTTTTGCAAATGACCCTGCAGAAGCGTGGGGTCACAGAGCCGTCACTGTTTTTGAGCTCTCGGCCAATGCGGGAAATGTCAAGTATTTCATCAGGGGAGATGGTTGATGCTTGATAATCACTGATGATGTTTCAGACAGTTGTGATGTCATCATTATCATTGATGCCCTCTAGACCAAATAAGATGGCGTTTGGACGTTTCCGTTCACGCTCAACAGCCTCTCTGATGAGGATTGGGATATCAATATTTGTCTGGGTTATGTTTTTTTGTGGATTGGGTTGTGGATTGGGTTGTGGTTGTTGAGTAGAGATGTGGTTTGTAGCTATTGGGTGTTCAGGTTTTTGCATTGTGTCTTTTTTTTTGAGGTTGGATAATCTTTCTATTAAGGCGTCCAGGGATGCTACTTTGGTGTCAAGGGATGTTAATCGTGTTTCAATGGTATCGACTCTTTCCAACAGATCCAGTATGGGTCTGCATGAATTGCAGAGAAATGGAAACTCATTGGATGATTTTAGGTATTGAATCAATTGCTTGGGTAATCCCAAGCAGTCATGATGAGCGTATTTGTTACACAGAGAACATTTGATGGAGTTTTCATTATCCTTTAGAGTTTTGTAGCATTTAAGGCATGTGCAGGAGTCTTGTGGTTCATTATTGGGGATTAAATTCTCTTTAGGTTGTGGTTTGGCATTGGATTTTTTTCTTGGCATGGTAGGTTTGTTAAGATAGTACGTTGATTGAATTAATTAATGGAACAATTTTGGGTAATCAATATAGCCAATATCACACCAATCAATCAATTGCAGTAATCTCTCTAGTCAGATAATTTCCTAAGCAACAATCAACCTAATCAATTAATTACACTAACTACTCTTATGTACCTGCATATCCTAAGCATAGCTGGCTAGAGAATTCTGGGAGTTGAAGTCCACAAGTCTTAAAGTTGCCAAGTTTGGAGACCTCTGTCCTAAGGAGATAAATAGACTCTATAAAGAAATCCACAATTAGGGATGAGATATTCCTTTTCTTACTAGCTGGCCCAGGAGAAAGATAAATCACTTGGAAGAGAGGCAGGCTTCAAGAGAATAATTCCATTAGTCCCAAAGGTCTGTTAAATCTAAACACATTAATGTGCACACACAAAATGTCGATATGCATGTGTACTTTTATAATTGTATACCACAATCTCTGACCTGCACATGATAGAACATTGCTGGCAGAAAGCAAGGAAGATCTGGAATGGTTAATCCTGAGAGTCAAAGATGAAAGTAAAAAAATGGACTGCACCTTAACATCAAGAAAACAAAGATAAAGACAATGGCAGAAAACACACAGGCCAGATTGCAGCTGGACACTGAGAAATAGTAAAGGATTTCATCCTCCTGGGCTCTAACATTGATCAACGTGGTGATTGCATTCCTGAGATCAGAAGGTGTACAGCAATTGGAAGAATTGCAATGTCTGCATGAACAATATCTGCAACCGTAAAGATAAAGACCAAGTGTATTATTTTGCTGTTTCCACAAACCTCAATTTCCTACATCCTCCCCAACCTCATCCCTTTGGAGGAGGGGAATGACATACACTACAAGCTTCTGAGGAAGACAGGAAATTATGGGGTGCTCTAAATGGGAAAAGGTAGTTTTTCAACTATCCTAGCCTCAGATGGTTTGGAACCTTATAATTAAAATGTGTGGTCTTTAAGAGATGCCACAAACCACAGCCTGTAGCTTTTCAAGAGCAATTTGATTATTTTACTCAACCCAGCAGAGAAGTATGTAGTTGGTAAATAAGTGGTAAAAGTAGAGAAATTTCAGTAGTCACTAGAATCCTCTTCAAAAGAGTGGTCCTTGTTCCTGACTCCTTGCCTGTAGTCAGGCTTTTTAACCTAGGACCTACTTAAACTGGAGTAGTATCTTTAGGGCATGTCCTGGGTGCAATTTGCAATTGCTTATTTGTAAATTGAGCATTCAGTTGACTCCTGCTGCTGAGAAAATTGTGTAAAACAGCATTTACTCTCTCTTTATGGAGATCATGTTAATGACATTATTAAAGGCTGAGGAAAGGGGTAATTGGGTCAGGTACTTTCAGAATCCCTGCTTTAACCTATCTACTCATCCAGAAATAGTTGCCCAACTAATCAGTGTCGTCCTTCTTCCTAGTTGATTCTCTAAAAAATAAGACGTGGAAGTAATCCACTTCTAGCTACATTCTGTGTGGTAATCAGCAGGAAGTGCCTAAAAACCAGAGGTGGTATTCAGCAGGTTCTGACCAGTTCTGGAGAACCAGTAGCAGAAATTTTGAATAGTTTGGAGAACCAGCAAATACCACCTCTGACTGGCCCTGCCCCCATCTATTCTCTGCCTCCCATTGAGTCCCAGCTGATCGGCTGGGTCTTCTTTTGTTGCCCTGCACAGGAGAACGGAGCTGGAAAGCACGTTAGTGGGGTGGGGAGGGAATGGGGATTTTGCAGTATCTTTCCCCTGACACCCACCAAGCCATGCCCACCACTGATAAAAATTTTCTTTCCCACTCAGAGGATTCGTAAGTATTTTTTCTCCTTCAAAACTAGTAAGATAAACTGTGTAAAAATGGTGATTGGGCACAAATGGGTTGGAACAAATCCTGAAAGTCCCATTTTGCTACAAAGCAAAATGTAGGGAAATGCCATTCAACATGGTACAGTGCTTGCATCTAAAAGGTGCTCCAGACAAGTTCTTATAGTCTGCAGATGAGGTGAAATCTATTTGATATAAAAATAGCAGGATTGCTGATCTTGGTACCTGGTAGGAATTTTTTGATACCTGAGTAGTTTTATATTTGAAATAGCTTTTTAATATATTTAGTTGGTTTTGGAGTTTTGCCCTTATCAAAATGCTTCCATTCCCACACAGCAATTAAACTGTTCTTGCAAAACTAACAAATATTCTCTGAGAATCTATGCTCTATTTTTCTTATAGTCCTTGTGACTGAAAAGTTGACTTTCCATGAGATGCCCGATAACTGGACTGCCAATGCAGAATCCCAATCCATATATTTACATTTCAATATCTCAATAGGAAAAGGAAATATTGAATTTTGACTAGGATTCAAGTTTAAGTGGGGTCTATGAAAGGAGAAGGTAAGGACAAAAGACTAATACATAAAGCGTCTAAGGGCAAAAAATATAAAAAAATCCTTCATGTAGGGAAGGAAGGAGACCAAACACAGCAGACTTTAACAGCTCTGAAAATACAGTAGGTTGGGAAGGAAGACAAGAGTTTGGAGAAGGAAGGGGCTGGTGGCTAAAATGTGAGGTAACAATTTGACTCCCTGATTGCAGTTAAATTATCAGCTCACTAAAAATGGTAACAAGCACAGTTCTGACATTTTAAGGCTCTATTCCTAGTATCTGTCAGTGAAAAGGTTAAATGGAGACAAACCAATGTAGGAAGTACACAATTTTAGAATCCCTAATGTAAGAGGAAAGATATTTGAAACTGGAAAATAGTTAGTGTTTCAAAATATTAGTATGATTTGACTTCTGGTTTGAAGGGCTTCAATGACAGACAGAAATCCATGATCGTGCACAGTTTCTGTCTGGGCTCACCATTGGAGTGCCCCGAGCCAGCTGGTTTGGGGCTAAGCCACCCCGTAGAGGTGAAGAGCGGGGAGACCGCCAGCAGGGTCAAGGATAGCCGCATCTCTCCTCCTCAGCTGGCTATTATTCCCTTTCCTGAAGGCGGTAGCAGAGGTGGTCAGAAATGGCCACCACAAAGAAGAACTCGACCGGAAAAGAACGTGCAGGAGGAAGATAAGAAGTGAAAGTTTTGGCTGACCGGATTAAATTGTAAAAGCAACAATTAAGGTACCCTAGAATTTAAACTTACAAAAAATAATATTGCTCCCAAAGAAGAGTCAGAAGCAGCGAAGGAAAGTGAAAAGGGAAAGGTTTGGCTTTTTTCCCCCTTCTCTCTCCTTCCCTATATTGATAACTAAGAGACTTAAATAAGAAATCGGAAAAATCTGCTTTGACATCAATAGGCAATTAAGCTGAAAATAAAACAAAATGCCAAAGGGATAATAAAGATTTCTGGACATTAAAATTTTTCTTTTTCATAAGTAGGAAGGGAGAGAAAAAGAATAAGGGCAGGATTTGGAAGAGGGAGGAGACTGCCTGGAATTAAAAAGAATCTAAAGTAAAACTTCAACAAGACTTCTAAAAGATTTACATTTTAACTGAAACTTACTAAACTTACTAAATAGTAACCCCAGGAAGAGAAAGTGACAAAAAAAGAGCAAAAGAGAAACAGCTTGCGTGTATTTGGATTATTTGGTGATTTTGGGATTTTTGGTTATTATATTTGGATGACTAAAATTAATCGGGTGGTTGTTTATACAATGGCACCACTTCTGGATGAATTGAAAATGGAAAAGAAAAATAATTCAAAAAATAAGTATAATACTGGAAAGCAACAGAAAAGGGGTATACAGAAGAGAGAAATAGAGGTAGAGAGACAAAGGGGTAAAAGGGGGAGAGAGAAGAAGAGAGGGAAGAAGGAAAGGAAAAGAAGTTACAAAGGAATGGAGCAAGATATATAGAAACAGGACCTATTTAGAGATACTGGGTGAAAATCTAACTGAAAAAGGGATTCTGTAAAGGTACATAAGATTGTATTGTTATATTAGTAATAGAAATAACTTTAGAAAATTGGAAACAACATATGATTAAAATAAGGGATAAAATAGTGTAGTTTAGTGAAATGTTTGAATAAAATAAGTGAAATAAAATAAATGAGAAAATTGAATTAGGAAGGAACGGGAACATTTTAATTAGTCAATGTTTTATAAAATATAAGTGAAGGGGGGGAATAACTATGGAAAGTTTATAATTGTTCCCATAGAAGTATGATATTTAATTGAAAAGTAATGTTAAAGATGTTAAGACTTTAATGAATATTAATATTAATGATATAATTGAATTGGAATGGAATGTTGTTTTAATTATATATATTTATAATTTTTTTCTTTTTTTAAGAATACAGTGTGTATTTTAAGAATGTACCAAGCAGAATCCGAATGGAAGTTATGTATTATATTGAATGTTACAACTTTAGGGAAAAGATATAAAGGTGTCATACTCCAATCAGTAACTACAGGAGAAATTTTGTTTAATGAGAAAAGATAATAGATAATTGAAACAGGACAGACAAAAATATAAATACAATGATTTGAATTGAGATAATTAAAATAAAATTGAGAAAATTAAAAGAGAGGAGAAGCTATGCAGAAAATGTAAAATAGTAATAAGATATGGAATAGAATATAAAAATGAGCATGAACCTGAATTTGTGTCTGTACGAAGAAATGTAACCCGGGATTATGCCGCTTTCAAAAAAGATGTTTTATTTGTATTTCTTTTCTCTTTGTGAAAACTCAAATAAAATTTACACACACACACACACACACACACACACACACACATATATATTAGTATGATTTAATCACAGTTTTTGATTTGAAATGTATGAAAACAGTAGTAGTGTTCTATGGCAGGGGTGTCAAACTCACATCATGACGGCATCACATTCAGTGACTGAAATTAAAATGGCCCTGAAAAGTGTGACTTATGACCAGTCCTTGCACTTACAGCATCCCATGGTCATGTGATCAGAAAGTTGAGAGCTTGGCAGGCAGCATGTATTTACATTGGTTGCAGGGTCACATGAACACCGCTTGCAACCTTCCCAGTCAGTTTCTGACAAGCAAAGTCAATGGAGAAGCTGGATTTGCTTAATGACCGTATGATTCACTTAATAGCTGCAGTATTCAGAACAGAAGACTACCTGTGGTGAAAAATTGTAAACAATATCTGGAATTAGCCAGCAGTGGTTTTGCTGAAGTTGGCCAAAGGGTCAAATCTATTTCATGAACATAGGTGGTATGTTCAGATCTCCATGAGGTCAGATCTATTCCTGGATTCTGCCACATAATTGCTAAGGCTGATAAATATCATAGATTGCTCTACTATTTTGTTCAGTGGGCACACTTGGATTTTGAGAAAATGTTGAGACTGTAGGTACTAGAGAGAGAGATCACAAAGTAAAGTGTCAGATTAGGGGGAGGACAATTGAACTGTGTCAAGAGACACATTGGTCTCAGTGACATCACACTAGGACTCCAACATTAAGCACTATTGAAATTTGTTTGATTTAGCTTACGCTACTATATGGACTCAGCAACTATAGATTGTAAACCTGGTTTATAATTTAATATTATGGTAAAGCCCAACTATTCTAGTTTACTCAACAGAACCTAGATAAAACAAACCTTGGCTTCATGCAATGTGTGAACTACTGTCAGATGGAATGACATAATAACAGACTAACAGAGTTGGAAGGGACCATAGATGTCTTCTAGTCTTCCATTATAATGACCTGCTATTCTACTTATTAATTTGCAACAATCCTAGGAAACTTTACACTTGCAATTAGATCCAGCAACAGGTAGAAGATGTGGGCACAATATCAGAATGCCTTCTGCTGTTCCTTCAGCTCCTCTCCTGCCCCTGCAGGATACTTCTTACCTCTACTTACCTACTTCATTTTCTGGGCAGATAAATCCATGTCCAGGACTAAGCTAAAGCACCCCAGCATTATTTTTTTTCTGTGGGGAACATTTGGGACTCAGGCATTCTTGAAAATGCCTACCATCAACATTTGACAAGACAGGAATGGAAATGATGGTGGTGGCCAGTGTATTCTCTGTCCCCAGTATTTTATATTGGGAAGTGTATATATATATATCCAGTGAGATAGGATTCTTAATTGAGCATGCTTAAAATGTAAGATGTATTTGCACTTGAAAAGCACTCCAGTGGTTTAGGGAAATTCATCATAACACCCTAGTGTTCTGGCTTTCAATCAGATTTGACACAATTAGACACCCATAACGTGTGTTTTTTGTGGAAAGCTAGAAGTTAAATGGACAAAATTAGTAAAGTTATGTTCATGCTTTAAAGGCAGCATTTTGGAAGTGCTAAAAAAATTGCAGAATGTTAATTAGAGATATTTTTTCTCATCAGCACTCTTCATAGTTAAGTTAGGCTTTTACTTTATGGTGTGCTTATTTCATTGGATATATTGATGCCTGGGGATCTTCACAGCCAGCTGAAATTGTGGTAACCTTTTATGGAAGAGATAACATCCTTTCTGCTTTCGTACCCAGAGGGACAGTCTTGATCAACTTCAAGTGACAAAGGAGAATTGCAAAGAGGAATTATGTGCAAGTTGCTATTTCCAAAAATAGATAACTGACAGATTTATTTAAGATTATAATTTTGGGTAGGTTTCTAGTGCTTGACTAATTAACATCAGAATAAGGCTGAAGATTGATTTCAATTTCTTAAAAGCATATATAAGAAAGTAGTAATTGGTGTGTTCCATGTAAGCAATAGTGAGACTCCGTTCATCTAGTTAGTATACAGCACCCAATTTCCCATTGATTTTCTAGATTTGTGAAAAACATTGTCACAAACAAAATTCTAGGTTGCCAGGGTTTTATCTGCACGACATTACTTAATATCCATATAGAACTAGGATGATTCTATTCACATATAAGATTACATTATGAAGTTAACTGAACTGGGTAAAAAATAAATCTAGAAATCTTTTTTTACATTAAAATTCCATACAGCTAGACAGATTGATTTTTGATGCTCTGAAGAAAAAAAATGTGGGACAATGATACAATCTATTAAAGTCTAGATCGAAAGAACCAAAGAATCTCCAGTGTGCTGTGAACGGAGGATGAGATATGATCAAAACCAGAATCAAATGAAACCTGAATTCTCTAAAGTTAAATCTAGGTAAGACTGCTTGGAGCCATAGTTTGTATAAAGATTATTTAAATAAACCTGAAAGTCTTACTTGGAGGAACTATGATCTTCTGGCAGATCATAGGATGTAATCAACAGTCAATGAAAATCCAAAGAAATTGTGTCTTGTGAAATTTGGGTGTGACATTAGAACCATAATAGCTAGATGACTTCTGAAAAAAAATGAAGCAGTGAAGACAGATCCATGTAAGTGGAGTTGACAATTGCAACTAAAAACAGGCAGGTGAATGAGCACCTTGTTGAAACACTCTGGGCAAAGAGAGGATGCAAGTTCACCAGGAACCAAGGGAATATTAGTTCACACTTCCTCTGCTAATCACCTATTAGAAATTGATTATTAACAACTTTAAAAAGATTAGAGACCTTCAAAATAACAAGGCTGGAAACACAAGATGAGTGCCTTCGCTCCTTAATACTTCTTAATGGTTACTTTAAAAGCTTTAAGAATATAAAATAAACAGCAAAAACCAAGATGTTTAGAAAGTTTTAAACAGATTAAGAGCTCTGAAAAGTTGGAATATTTGATTTTGAATATTAATACTTTGAAATAAATTCTAAAGAATAATAGTATTTTTGTGGGAAAGTTATTTTCAATATTGGAGACACTAGAAATAACAAGATAAGCAACTTGGTGTTCAAAGACATTTTTGAGGAATAGCACTGGGATCTTGAATCATTGATGAGAGCTATGTTGTCTGTTCTTAGCAACATTCTATTCCCAGATGAGGCTGTTAGAGAAAAAGATTTGCAACAAAGTCTATCTGGGAATGTGAACAAGAATTTGTCATTAGACATAAAAAAAATCAGATGAGGCTTTAAAAAAGGAAACAAGAATGCCAATCCCAGAGAGTAATTGGTATAATATTTTTGGGTGGATTAGAAAAGCTTTTAAAATTTTTGAAGAAATTTGAGACAAGGATCAACAATCATTTGAATGGATTAAAGAGCACAATTGTTTTGTGCAAAAAGTAGGAAAACAAAGTTAGTTTATTCAATCAGGGTTAAAATTGGGACATATTATTTTGGGTGATTCTTTTTGGACTTGCTGACATCTGAACTGGAAAAAATCTTGTGTACTGGATTTGCTTATGGTTAATATGGTGTTTGGAGAGCCAGTTTTGTATAGTGGTTAAAGCATTAGGCTAGAAACAGGGAGGTCATGAGTTCTAATCCTGCCTGAGGCACAAAGCCAGCTGGGTAATTGTGAAATTCTGAAAAACTGCCCTTAAAATTGCAGTAACTTGTTCAAGCAGACAATTGAATGGAAGGGAGAAAACACTTAAGCCTTTAAATATGTTTGTTATATATCCTAACTTGGCAGCATCTAAATTGGCTTGTCTTTTCATTTAAATTAAAATAACTTTATGAGCTTGCGCTTTTTAAAGGAGATATTGTCCCCTTGTGATATTCAATTTCAGCCTTTGGTTTATACTAGGATCCTGGGACTACTTTATGTCTAACCCCCCTTTATGTGTTTTTTTTTCAAGAGTCAAGATATAAAATGAGGAGTCATGTTTGTTAAGTAGTATTATTTTAGAGTTCTGTTTGAATTTTTTTCTTTACAGCTGGATTGGAAAAAACATTACTTCCTGAATTTCCTTATAGTTGAATTATGGGATGAAGAATTTTGTATCTGTTAATTAAGAGGTAAAAAGGGAGAGGAATTGTTGACACTTGTTATAACAGGAAGTTGCTTTCTTTAAAAAGTTTATTCTTTCTCTTTGGCATATTTTATTTGCTTTCTTATTTTTAGTTTGTATCACCTTTTACTATTGTACCATTCAGAACAGGTTTGGGAGGTAGTGGGAGAAAACCAAACAATGTTCTCCACAAGTAGATACTCTGTCATCTGTTCATATTACATTGTTTGCAAACACAGTAGACGGAGTAACTGGTGTGATGTGTTTCCTTGTAAAACGCAGTCCCTAAAGGGAAACTAAGAAATCCCCGTTTGCCTAAAATTGGGACTGGGGATATACTAACCAAGAATTGGCTTTTTAAACTATGCTCAATGACCAATCCATAAAATCTATTACATGGATGTAGTTAATGCTGATTAGTTCATTATGTAGAGAGTGCCAACTAGACTGCTGGCATCTTATATGGTAGATTTGTTTGAATCTCAACAAAACGTTTTAAATAAAACTGGTCAGAGTAACCAGGAGATTTACTTTGGTGTAGAGTTAACAGAACATGACAAGTGGCAGCATAAAATGAATGTAATTGCTCATTTTCGTAGCTCTTTCACAGATTGCTCTTAACTTTTAAGTGAAAACAAGGGGCAATGAGACAGGCATTGTGAACATGCTTTTACTAGCTATTCTGAAACTCTTTTTGACATGCCTTAATTATTCCTAATTGGATTTTAAGTTTGATCAGAGACAGGCATAGCCAAATTACTCAAAGCTAAGAGAATTAGTTTGTTTAGTACCTTACTATATGTTGATCAGGCTAAACTGATTTACAGAAGTATCAGTTAATATATTATTATCCTTCTATTATTTTGTTAGTATACTTTAATATTTAGGACTTGTTTATTATAATTAACAAAGTTTTCTCTTAAAATGTTACATATTCCATTGAAGAAAGAAAAAGACCCAAACACTGTTTTGGGCAGAGGCTGCTCACTCCTGTGCCACTGATTGCATCTTGGTTCTGGAGAGGAGATGCTATCATTAACGGGATCATTTAGTACTTTGGAAGGAAATAATTCTATCTTCCCAGTTGTCTAATTCCTACTTCATTTCACAATGAGCAAGAACATCCAAGTATTCAGCATTTACCTCATCAATTTTATATTAATCGGATTTCCCAAATATTTCCATTCATCTCCTCAATGATTGTTTTGAATTCAAAACCACGATATTATTAAATAATGTTACCTTATTCCACCTAATAAAAAATTGATTGTACTATATTGTATTGGCATCTTAAAAATTAAATACTGAAAACCAGTGATGACAAAATACATTTTTTTCTCATCTCTCACATGTAAATTGAATTATTTGTTTTGTAATCACATAAATGTATTTTTCTTTGTACACAAATACAGATGGATCACATAAACAGTATTTAAACGCTTTTGAACAAAAATACATTTCATATCAACAGGATATAATTTTATTTGTGACATTTTGATAGCATACATACTTTTGCAGCAGCGGTAAACAAATCAGTAAAGATTCCTGCTTGAAATAAATTTTATTCTTTGGAATGTCTGCATCCAGTCCCATTTCCCATCACAGAGCATAAAGACAGACATTAGAGAAAATAGCCATCATTTTAAAAAAAAAACCCTTCATAGTGGCAATCTCTAGGATTTGTTATTACATCAGTCATTGCACTTGGTTATTTATTGCTACAGGAAAAAAGACAATATAATAATTAACACTTCTGCGTTCCATGATTGTCCTAAATTTGTCTGCTATATGCTTCAAGGTATTAGAAAAAGTTGTTTTACAGCAACCTATTTTGCCTCACATTCAGGTTCTAAATAAGGCGCATATAAAATGACTTTTCTTTAATCAAAACCAATTCTTGTTTGCATAATCACAGTAGGGTGTAAAGAAACTGGAATCAGAAAAAAAAACCTCTCTCGAATTTCAGCACTCAAGGCCATTTTGTTTAATTTAGGATGGATCTGATCAATTAAGACAGGTCAGTTCATATATCTATCTCCTCTTACTGAGTGTGCTGTTCCACTCTGCCCAGTTTGGTACTGCACCAAAACCTCTACTTTGGTACAATATAGTACAGCGTTGAAGAGGAACAGAAATGTGTTTTGACTAGTGCAAGTAAAGTTTTTCTTTTTAAGGCACCATTTTTACTTAGTATTAGTGCTTCCGCAAAAGTATGAAGGTAAGAGGAAACTCATTCCTTTTCTTTTCCTAGGAAGAACGAAGAAGCCATTTTCCCTTCAAGTTCAGTTACCAGAAGGAAGAGGTGGATTTTTGGTGAAACAAATCCTTGTAGCTTTAAAAAAAAATCCCTCTGCAAGAGGAAAAACAGTATCTTCCTTTTGTGCAGGGTATGGAATAAAGAAAAGGTGGCTGGAGTGATCCCAAGAAAATAAGAACTATCTCTCATTGCTGGTGCTTGAGGGGTGGGGTTTTTTTTTTGGTAAACCCAAAATCACATTGTAAAATTCCTCATGCATTCTCAATTGTGTAATGTGTGTGTGTGTGTGTGTGTGTATGTGCGCGTGCGTGTGTAGGTTAAAGAAAATAGAAAGTCAGACTTGAAGGTGCTATCAAAAAGCTACCTCCTACTGGGGAAAAAAATAATACTTTAATGAACATTGGGAGAGAGAAAGGCAGATGGTTTCTAAGTTTCTATTCTGCAAAACTTTGATTTTGAAAGGACAGCTAAAAGGTATAACTGCTGCTATTCAAGGAAATAGAAAACAAAATACGATGGTACTTCAGGTACCTTGGGAGACAGGCAAATTTTTCGTCTGTCAGTCCACCATATTTGTTGAAGAAGATGGCTTATTTCTATTCCTCCTGAGTTTTGCAGAGGATTACTTGCAAAAGATCTGTTAAGACTAAACATGCCTCCCATCTCTGGATTCTATGCAAAAATGAGGCCAATAAGCCCACAAATGGTGATTTTGACTACTAAGTCAAGAATTATTAATCTCTTTATAAATTAGTATGAAATGGATCTCACTGAGCTTGAAGTTAATAAACTGAGAACATACAATATACTATGATTACTAAGGAAAACTGGCAACAGAGGATGATCATTGTGTGATATATTAGTTTATGTTATTAGCTCTGTATCCATATAATAAGCAAACAGTCATCATAACTTTATATGCTCATGTTTTCATTTCCAATTTTAATCCATTGATTTATATTTGGAACTAGAATTAACTTTTTTTATGTTAAAAACACTAACATGGTTTGCTCACATCCAAATAAGACAAAATATTAATGCCATGTAAAACAGGACATAGGCATCAAAACATTCCAATCATTTAGAACAAGCCTAAAATCATGAAACAGTTCCCCCTTTCTATAAAGTTTTAGGATAGCAATGCTAGAAGGGAAAAAGGCTGAATTATATCTTTATCTTTGGCTTGAACAGAGCACCAAATAACTTCAGTTTTTCTTCTTTACAGAAAATAAATTGGATTTTAGGCTGTAGAAATAACTTAAACAAATGACTCAAAGAAACCTTGTTAAAATATACAGTAATTCAATTTGAATTCTAAAGCATAAGCCAAATATTTACCTAAAAACTCATTATGGATTTACTGAATACTTTAACAATTAGGTAGATTATATACCCTTATTTTAAGACTGCATTTAGAAAACTGGTAGCTTTAAATATTTTGTTATATGTAGGTTTTTAAAATGTTACAATTATTAGTGCAAAGCATTTAAAAGCTGATGATATTGTAGTGTTAGATTTATAATCTGTAAAAAGAAATGAAATACTCAGGAGAATATTTAACATGTCACATTCTGTAGTAATTAGCAAAAACGTCATCCTATAGGATTATCTCAAGTTTATGCTTTGATTTTTCTAAGTATTCATGTGTTTGTATGTGTCCAGATGTCCTAGTTATAGATCCTTTCTATAAATTCTATAGTGCAAGAACCACAGTACTATACTCTGGATTCTCAGTTAAGGAAATATTACAATATCATGGTGCTAGAGTTTGGTGATCCTCCTGCTTCATAGTGAGAACAAACTCAAAAGACCTGAACAATAAAACAGCATAGGATTAACGTCATATTCCCTTTAGCAAAATGAAAAGACTTTGAAACATACAAAACTATACCATTTGCCTCTCTCCTATACTATATATTTTACAGTTTATTTTCAAAGATATTGCCTTATTTATAGTACAGATCTCTTAAAATTTCAATAAAAATATACTAAGAACCCCCCTTTTATACAGATTCAGTAGTATTCTCAAGCAAACCCTGCCATACTGCACAGTAAGAAATAAGGCCTCTCCTATATTGGCAAGAAACAAACAAAAAAGCTATCCATTATTTTCCTCATAGCTCACAGAATATAAATAAGATTATACTCAGATTTTTTTTTCTAATGGAATGCTATCATCCGTTGGCTTGAGGTCTAAAAAAGTCAATTTCATTTCTGATTCTGAAATCCTGGCACATAAAGGATCAATGGAATGCGGCTCTTTCATGTAGTTATAAGAGCTTTCTTGAGTTTTTCTATTTCCATCTGTGAATGATATAAACAGTAAACATTAATAAAATAGAGAATGTTTCATATTTCATGCACATTTACAACCCATCAAATATATATTACATTTAGTACTGCTCTTCATTCTATTATATTCTAGAAATTTATTACTGGCATAAATTATCCTCTGCCATGACAGTCTCATGCAGCAGCAACATCACAACAGCTTCTACCATTTAACTTATTTATTTAGATTCACACTGCTGTCCATCTCACATAAAGCAACTCTGGGCAATTAATGCAATAAAGGCATAAATATAATAAAAGGATGAAATAAATAAAACGCATCAGAAAATAACCAAAAATGGATACCAGGAACAAATTCATTCAAGGAATTTCAAGAAACTGAATCCCAGTTTGTATGGTTCTGAAGGTTTGAATTCAGTGATTCAAGGTTTTGCCGGTAATGAGTGTTTTGAAAAGTGCCTCATGGCTCTAATCTCCCTCCCCTCTTTAATATCTACATGAAGCCACTGGGTGAGATTATACAGAATAAAATATCATCAATAAATGATAATACTCAGATATATATTCTTGTATACTCCACTGCATAATGTGCACCAGTTGCGCCTGATCCTGCATTAGCAGATCTTTTTTATAGTCACCCATGCCTTAGTAATCTCTTAACTGCAATGAGAATGCCTCTGAAGACTATCTGAAGTCTTAATTTAGTCCAAAGGCTGCAGCCCAGAAAATTATGGTGGAGCTCATTATGCCCACGGGATGCCACAATGTTAGCTCCATTGACTCCCAGCAGGCTTCTGGGTGTCCTTGGAGGTGCTGATTAAGACTTTTCAAACCGTATTTGGCTTAGGACCAGAATATATGTGGAACTGTCTGTTCCCCAAAACAGCAACACGGAGAACGTGTTCCATGTTCCCTCGCTTAAACACTGCCCTCTTATGGGATGTAGGAAGTCCATCTCTTTGGTGGCTATTCCTGTGCTCTGAAATAATCCCTTCCAAAATATGATGGGCTCTAACACTACTTGCCTTTTTAAAAAAATGTTAAAACATGGCTTTTCCTCCAGGTGTTGAGTTATTAATTATGACATCTGGTTACCATTTCACATTGTTTTTTAACATATGTTTTTGTTGTTATTTTTATTAATTGATTTATTTTATTCCACCTTTATTATTTTTAGAAATAACTCAAGGTGACAAACACACATAGTACACTTTCCTCCTATTTTTTTTATTGTCTACTTTTGGTCTGTGCTGCCCAGAGACACCCATTGCTTGAGCTGAATGTCTGCCAAATATTTCAGTTGGTTGTCTTAGAAATGCATGAAAATAACAAAATAAATTTGAACAACAGAGAATTTTGAGTTAACACCACAGTTTTCTATGGTACAGTATAATATTTGCCTGTAATAAATATCAATTAAAGATGCAATCTTAGAGAAAATCTTAAATCTAAAGTAGCCATTTTATTCTCTACACTTAGCTTTCAATTGTGGTCCTGACTACCTCAGTTTTATAGACGATTAAGCTTGCCCTCAATACCATATTTTACGGGAGAGGATTTTTTTCCTCCTGCAAACTTGTAAGACTGCAGTTTTGATGGGAACTACAAGTGGATTGCCTACAATTTTTGAAACATCTTGATTTTCTCAAAATTTAACTCCAATTCACTATGCAGACATGTAGAAGTGTTTTAAAGTTTCTGTTTAGCTGCACCCTTGGCAGTTCTATGTCAATTTGCATTCAAGCACTAATTAGACTCTATTCCACTTAAGTTCTAAGCCAGGAAAAGATCAATCACTAACAGTCTACAGAACACTAATTGTATTTTCTACAAACATATAAAATAGTTTACAAAATGGAGATTAAATACATAAATTAAAATTGAATGTCATTTGTATAGTAAAGTTGGAGATAAAATGAACTTTTACCTAGTTTTTTACCAATTTTCTCTTTAAAATATTTTCTCCAAAATTGCAATCTTGCCACAATGAAAGTGTAAATTCAAATATGTACCAAGGAGTCTGAATATGAGGCTTCAGTGAAAGTACAGTTAAATGGCAAAATTCAAATAAAGTACAGGTAGTCTTTGTTTAACAACTGGTCACTTAGCGATTATTTCAAGTTCCAACATCTGCTTCCCCAAGCATTCAAAGTTCCAACATCTAACTTCCCCACAGTCAGAAACCAATGCACATTTATAGCCGTTTGCAACATCCTATGGTCATGTGAACACAATTTATGTTTTTTGTTGGAAATTGGTGATGACTTTTGCTTTCCTTCAAAATAAGCCATTGAGAACTATGAGTTACTTAACAACTGCTGTATTCACTTTGCAACAGCTGCAAAAATGCTATAAATTAGGTTGCTTAATGAGTGATATAACTTACAACCATATTTCTGGGCTCATTTAGGACCATAAGTGAAGGACTACCTGTATATCAAGTATCATTGTTTTACAGAGCCATTCACACAATATAGCAGTTCACTGTGTCTTCGATTTTGTGTTTGTATTTTATCACCAGCTACTTTTCAGCTTCAGAGGAGCTTCCATCCCGTTAGTTAAAATCTCCCCAGAAAATCTCAGGGAATAGGAGGAAAATTGGCAAAAAACAAAACAAAACATCCTTTCCCTGAAATTAGATGCCTAAAGAAGTCAAAGTATGCGGTACTTTAATATAGCTGCTGTGTTATGTTCTTGCTAAGAATTTGCATTAGTTTATTGAAAGTAATAGGATCTGTTGGGCTTCTATTTAAATATTTTACCTCTAGGTTACTTCGCATCTGCTTTTCTTCTTCCAAGTCTTTTTTCAGTTTTTCCAGTTGTTTCCTTTAAAATTTGCACAGACAAAAATTGCAGTGAAAAACCACCCTTACATAGCTTATGCAGTATACTATCTAGAGCTCGATTTAAAGGATAAGCAGCTTCCAAATAGAAGAGGACTGGCCTACCTTGAAAGCAGAAATATGAACAAGTATTAACTACTTTAAACTTCTCTATAAACCAGAAGGAAAATTTTTATCTGAGTGCAAAATCTCTCACACAGTGAGGAGACTGAAAAGAGTATCTCGGTATCTTGTCATATTCTGGTATGCACTCATATATTACCAATAAAACATGAAACCAGCAAACAAAAATAAAATCTCAGCTATTCCTGTTGCGGTACTTATATACATAGTTCTTCCTTATGAACAAAGTCAAGTTGTTTTAGCTAGCCCTTTATCAACAAACACATTATAAAGTATTTTGAAACTAATCCTTGAAATGTATAAAAATGTTGAAAATATGTCAAACATAGTAAGTTTTTCCTATCTATCTATATAGTAGGAATTGCAATACATAGTTCTCCAGCTGTTGAACTCTTGTCAACCCTAGCCAACAAGACCAATAGTATGTGATGATGGGAGATATAGTACAATAATACCAGATGGACTTCGTGATGCCTAAATCACTTTAAAAAGACATTGTGAAAAAAATGAGAAGGTCTTACCCATGTTCTTTTTTCAAGCTTTCTACAGCCAACAGGAGATCAAAGATCTGAGATCTTAGCTCTTCTAAAGAATGTTTTTCCCCTACATCTGCTTCCTGACTGAGCTTCGCTTCTCCAGCAATTGCATTCATTACAATAGAACTTGGTCGTGGTAATGAAGTCAGAACTGGTGAAGTAAGTTTTGATGGCTGAAACAGAACAACAGTTATCTAAATGAGGATGGTGAGAATACAGACAAATCTATTCACTGAAGCAACAGCAATAGCTCTTAGATTTACATATCACTCCACAGTGCTTTTACAACCCTCTCTAAGCAGTTTACAGAGTCAGCATATTGCCCCCAACAATCTGGGTCATCCTTTTACCAACCTCAGAAAAACGGAAGGCTGAATAAACCTTGAACCGGTCAGGATCAAACTCCTGGCTGTGGGCAGAGTCAGCCTGCTAAACTGCATTCTATCCACTGCATTACCACCACTATTTATTGAAAAACTAACAAAGTCTATATTTTTATATAGAATAATCACTTAAAATAATGGCTGATGGTACTTGACTGATACTTTGATGATTAATAAAACTATGGATAGACTATATCTTAGGAAGCCAAAATTTTGCAATCTGCTGCATGAATAAAGAATTCTAATAAAAATGTGGCCTCTTATGCTAGAAAAATTACATATTATAATCAGAAGATGGGAATATGGCAACTTATGGGCTGTGAAAACGAGTACCCAAATACCTCATTTATACTGCCCAGCATCCTGAGACCATATCCCAAAATTCAGCAGCAAAATTTGTGCAGTATATTTTTAGTATCTTTGATAAAGATGTGAAATTGTTCTCACTTTCTTCCTTCAATTCTTTCCCCTCAAATGGCAGGAAACTGTACTGCAGTTTTGTCATTCACTACTAAATTTTACTAACATTATCATCACATAAACAAAAAGCTGTTGTTCCAATGTTACCCACAACTGAACTAGATAAGTAGTCATATTTTGTTTAGTCAGAATGCACAAACAGTATTTATGCATTTTGTTTCAACAGGAAGACATAAAAATATTTAACTTTAATAATCTCCCACCCACAATTACTCAAACTAAATCTGTACCAATGCACTAGAACAGTGGTTCTCAAGTTGTGGTCCATAGACCACTGGGGGGGTTGTGATGTCATCACGGGGGCTCTGCAAAGACTTGAAGAAATGTTTTGATTTAAATCTTGAGTTAAGTCTTGGTGGTCCGTGGCCACAAAAGGTATTTAAAAGGAAGTTCATGGTGAAGAAAAGGTTGAAACTACTACATTAGAATATTACAGTAAGAATGTATCTTACTAAATGATTAGGATATTCTAATCATTTTGACTTCTTAATACAGATAAACACAAGCAATGTCAACATACCTTTTTACACTCAGATAATTTTAATTTGGCACTTTCTTCTTCTTCTTTATGCACCTTCACATTTTTTTCTACGCTTTGAGTCTGAGTAGTCTTTAATGAAGAAATATAAAATAGAAATCAGCATTTTTTGAGAAGTGTATTTATTCTAAAAGCTTTTTAGTAAAGCCATTTATAAAATCATCTAGTACATTTTATTTTATTCCTAAATAAAATTCAAGATGTTGGTTAGCAACTATTCTTTACAAAACAGCTAGCTATGTTTTAATAACCACCTTTTTCACCTTGTGATTCATGAACTGAGATCAAATGGGAGTTGCTGCTTCAGAGAACTCCACAATCGACAATGATCACTAAAATTTATGTTATTACAGTTTTACCCAAGTGAGAACTACTACGCATTATGTCCTGGAATGTGGTGAGTGACGTCCCATGAGTGTTTTGGAAGCCAGTAGACACTATCTTACTTCAGCAGGCATTTGGCGGATAATGTTCTCTTTTTCACTGGAATTGATTTGATGCAAAGATTGGGGGAGGGAGGGTTTTTGTGTGGGAGTACTTTGACATGTTCTGGATATTTATTGTAAATTGATTTGAATCTCACAAGCAAACCTTGTAGCAAACTAGTAGCAAACCTTGTAGCAAAAATAAAGTACGGTTTTCCTGTTTATCTATTTATATGGTCTCTGAACATTTTACTTATTAGATGTCTATGGAGATTCTTAGTCATCCAGGTCATGGTTGTCCCAAAGGTGCTTTTTTCAAAAGGCAACTGGACTTTCTGTTTTTTCTTTGAAGACAACGAAGAAAACAACAAATGAAGCAATGCTGTCATTCCATACATTGCAGGAATATCGGAAAAGCTCAGGAAGATCTCCAGCCAACACAACATACGTGCTCACTTCAAACCCAAGAGTACACTAAGACAGAAGTTTGTCCACCCCAAGGATAAAACACCCAGACACAAACTGAGCAATGTGGTATATGCAGTACAATGCAATTAGCCATGTGCAGATCTGTGCATTCGGAAAACAAAACAATCACTTCATAAAGGCATGGTACAACATAGGAAAAAAAGCCCATCAGGACTAGATTCAACAGTCCATCTGCATTTAGAAGATACAGGCCACATCTGCTTTAGAAGACATCTCTTTTTTTGCCATAGCATTTGCCTTCTAGAACATTCTCTCTTTGGAGATGGAATGGTCCCAATGCTACTGGCTTTGAGCTGAGCTTGGGCCCCAAAGTGTTTTGGAGGACCTGTTTCATGGTTAATTTAATCATTATGATGGGTAATTTATATATAAATGGTTCATGTACTCACAGGATTCTTGTCATTGAAGCGAGTAGGAAGTCTTCTGCCAGGCATCTTTGGCCTATTTGCAGTGGGATGTGATAAATTATCTGAGGTAGGTGATAGATCATCAAAACTTAAAAGTTCTAAAAAAAAAATGAAAGCAGAGAACATAATGAAAGCTCAGGAGATTTCAACTTCTCACATCTACTTTGAGATGTTATTGCCAATAATATTCTACATTCTAGCATGGAAAAGAAATGGAGTATCATTGGGTTAAAAGGATATGCCATCTTTAAAATGTTGAAGAGGCAAGGCCGTGTAGGAGAGAAACTCACAAATTTTTAATGCAGGATAGATCTTTCTTAAAACACTGAAACAGCACGCAATTCAAACAGAGAAGTTACTGAGCCAGTTCCCAAGCTCCAGGTTTGTGATATGTCTCCCACTGGACATGACCTTGAAATATCTTTTTTATGCCAATTCATCTCATGTATACCTCTTCATTTGTAATATTTGTATCCTGTTTATACATCTCTATCAAATATATCAAAATTACGCCCACCCAAGCCAATTATACACATCCTTTATTTCACATTACAGACAGACTTCGGCTTATGACAGCAATTGGGCCAAAACTGCCATTGCTAAGCAATGCGGTTGTACTGTAAGGTGTGATATCACACAGTTGTGTCAATTAGCAGTGGCAGTTCCAGCAGACCTGGTTGCCCTAATTAAGTGAGGATTTCATGTGATTCTGCTATTTCTGAGTTTCTGCTGGCTTCTCCACTGAATTTGTTTGTGGGTACTTGGCAGGAAACTTCAGAAATTGCGATCATGTGACTGCAGCTTGCTTCAACAATTGCAAAGCAGGTGGAGCACCAAGATCACAATTATGTGACCACAGAGATGCTGACAGTAATAAGTACCCCTTATTCAGCACCGTTTAAACTCTTGTTGAACGAATGGTGGTAACCTAAGTGTCATCTATATACTCACAATATCTCCTTACTCTCAGACAGTGCTAGTTACATTACTGATCCCAATTCATAAGTTTCATATAGAGTCCTCCATCTAACAATTTTTTCATAGTACTACATCCCTCATACATTCTTTCATAGCGGCAGCAAGAAGAGAGTAGAGATATCCTAGAGTACATATAATCCTCATTTAGTGACTGCAACTGGGACCAGTAACTCCGTGGTTAAGCAAAGTGGTTCCTAAATGAAAAATAATGCAACCACAACTGTACAGGACAATGCATACACTAACTTTCTGTCAAAACGTGACAGAAAGGGGGAAGTTGTAAAGGTCAAAAATCCTGATATTGATCCCGAATTATTTTTAGCACTACTGTAACTGTGAATAGACGTTGTCCAGGCAATCACTAAGTGAGTACTATCTGTACTGATTATTTCTTTAAATTTCTATTTCACAATTGTACAAATGGCTAAGAGGGCCCAAACTAAATTCTCATTTCCTGACACTTGATTTATCAAAAGTGCTTTTGATTAATTGAAACGAGGAGCCTCATAATTATAAAAAAGGAAATGAAGTCCCTATCAAAAGATAACCTTTCTTTGCATAAATATAACGAAGGGCTCATTACTATTACTAAGGCTATTAACTATATAAAACAAAATCCCAGGAGAGATTATATAGATCTCATATCAAGACTACCAGAACAAAGTAGAAAATGAGTTCTAGAATCTTAAAAGGACCAAAAAGCAAGTGTAAGAAAGTATCTAGAAAACAGATCATTAGACTGATCTGATGGCGGGCTGACTGCTCCAGTAACAAAGTTCCACATCAGCACCTCTTTGTTAAATAACATTCATCAGAACATCTTCATCCACAGGAGAGATAGATATTCCTAGCAAACTTATTCAGATTAATTTTGCATTTGTATTCTACAATAATTTCAAGAATATTTTTAAATGGAACCCCATGTTCAACATTATGGAAAAATCTAAACAGAAGGCTACAGAAGTGTGGATAATTAAGGTAGGGTTACAGTTGGAAGATTATGTTTAGCTGATAAACACAGTACTGATATCTAATCCTCTTCAGCTAATATACCCTTCAACAATCGTAGAAAAGGGAGGCAAGGACCACAGTAATCAGCAGTAAATTCATCTATCCGCAAGACTGGTTGGATTCAAGTTCCATTGCTACTTAATGTATTGAGGATATGGAGATGTTGGGAGGATATTAAATGCTCTATGTGAGGAAGTGAGACCCTTTGGTTTTTACCCTAGGTAAAAACTCCTACTTTAACTCTTTGGAGTACTGTCTAAACCAAAAATTGAAGGATCTGACTTTGATCACCGTGAACATCTGCTGAGATGGTATACAGGAGGACAATCAATATTCAACAACTTATCACATATTGGCATCAAAATTGGTTCAGGCATTACTCTTAAAACTATTTTTTAAACTGGACATGTAAGACAAAGTTTTGTACAGACTGTGATTGGAGTTGAGCACGCTTCAACTTCATTCAACTCTCTTAATTTGGATATAAAATTTAACTTAACTAAGCAGTTTTGTGCCAATGTTATTCTTTCTGGTCAGTTCAATTCTTTCTGCCATCTGAATATGAACTTAAGGTTCAACAGTATAGTTTTCAATCAAACTTTTGTGTGTGTTCTTTTTGCTTGGAGTGTGTTTTAATCTCCATATTGAGTAAATAGGCACAAAGTTAAAACAGAATTAACCCCCCATGTCTATGACTTTTAAGAACAGCAAGGCTAACGATTTAACAAATATTAAGAAACGTTTATTGTCTTTCAGTTAAGAAAGGCCTTTAGTGCATAAATTTTACAGGTCTGCCACCCAGCTGAGTTTTACTTATTAAAATAATGTAATAATGCATATGTATGGATCATTTACAGTTCCTCCTCTACCTGTCAGACTACTTCTACCAAAGCTTTTCCCCACTGTACAACTGCTTCACCTGAACAGTTCTGTAATAATATAAGCCTGCTATCAAACCAATTTTCTTTGCCTGGTTTAATCACTTAACTGGGACTACTTCAGGATTACACCTGCTAGCCTACCATCACCAGCATCTGCTGCTTCTACTATGTCAACCATTTAACTTTGAGAGCTCCTTTCTCCTGATGCCAGCCTGTTTCTGTGCTACTGTACTGCCAAGGCCTATCATTCTGACACTTAATGATGCACTAGATGGGCCACCTTTATGCTTTTTTATATTTAGCAGAGTCTTTTTTATACTTAAGATGACCCATCTAGGCAACCTACAAAAGACTGTATTTTGCTCCTGGATATACCACCAGTGAATCACTGCCTTGTTGTGGTGAAGAGATTAAGAAAAGGTGGCAAAATTACATAGAAGAACTATACAAGAACGAGCTTAACATCCCTGATAACCACGATGGTGTGGTCACTGACCTCGAGCCAAATATCCTAGAATGTGAGGTGAAATGGGCCTTAGGAAATCTGAGCAATAATAAAGCTAGTGGAGGTGACAGTATTCCAGCTGAGCTATTCAAAATCTTAAAAGACAATGCAGTAAAAGTGCTACACTCAATTTGTCAGCAAATTTGGAAAACTTAACAATGGCCACAGGATTGGAAAAGGTCAGTTTACATTCCAATTCCAAAGAAGGGCAGTGCCAAAGAATGTTCAAAGTACTGCACCACTGCACTCATTTCACATGCTAGCAGTTATCTCAAAATTCTACAAGCTAGGCTCCAGCAGTATGTGGATCTAGAACTACCAAGATGTACAGGCAGGATTTCGAAGAGGCAGAGGAACTAGAGATCAAATTGCTAACGTACACTGAATCATGGAGAAAGCTAGGGAGTTCCAGAAAAACATCTACTTCTGCTTCACTGACTATGCTAAAGCCTTTGATTGTGTGGATCACAACAAATTGTGGCAAGTTCTTAAAGAGATGGGAGCACCAGACCATCTTATTTGTATCTTGAGAAACCTACAATATATGCGAGTCAAGAAGCATCAGTGAGAATTAGATACAGAACTACTGATTGGTTCAAAATTGAGAAAGGAGTTTGGTGAGGCTGTATACTGTCGCCCTGCCTATTTAATTTATATGCAGAGCACATTATGAGAAAGGCAGGGCTAGATGAATCATAAATTGGAATTAAGATTTCCGGGAGAAATATCAACAACCTCAGATATGCAGATGATACCACTCTAATGGCAGAAAGTGCAGAGGAACTACAGAGCCTTTTAATGCAGGTGAAGGAGGAGAGTGCAAAAGTTGGCTTGAAACTCAACATTAAGAAAACTAAGATCATGGCATCCGTCCCTCTTAATTCCTGGCAAATAGATGGGGAAGAAATGGAGGTAGTGACAGATTTTATTTTCCTGGGCTCTCACTATAATAAAGTTAGGTGGGATTATTCAATCTACCTTTGGATTATGGGTTTCCTGTTTTATTCTTAACACTGGTACACCACAGGATTGCGTGTTGAGTCCTTTACTCTATACTCTTTATGTGCTTGACTACATTCCTACTCACACTAGAAATACTGTTACTAAATTTGCAGATGATACAACAGTGGTGGGACTCATCTCCGGGGGGGGGGGGGGGGGGGTCTCCCCCCTGGGATGAGGTGGATCGATTGCTTTTGTGATGTGGAGACAACAACTTGGTCCTCAACACCAATAAGACCAAGGAGCTTATAGAGGACTATAGAAGGAACAGATCAGACATCCAGCCCTTGCTTATCAATGGAGACCACGTGGAGCAAGTGGCCAGTTTTAAGTTTCTGGGTGTTACCATAAAAGATGACCTGACCTGGGGTGCTCACATTGCAGCACTGATCAAAAGGCCCAGCAGAGATTATACTACCTGAGACTTCTCACAAAACAACTGAATCAACCGCAGCACCATGGAGAGTATCTTAACTTACTGCACCTGTATACGGTTTGCCAATTGCACAGTGGAAGATAAGACAGCACTCCACAGGGTTAATGTCATTGCCCAGAAGATCATTGGTTGCCCTCTGCCCTCTTTGGAAGAGCTTTATAGCTCCCACTGCCTAAGAAAGTTCAAAACATTCTCAAAAATCCATCTCATCCTGGGCACCTTTTTTTTGAACTATTATCATCTGGCAGATGGTGCAGGATAATAAAAACAAGGACAAAATAGGTTGAAAAACAGCTTCTATCCCAAGGCAGTAACTCTATTGAATTCTACTGTATAGTGCAATATTAATGCAATATCAGGGGTTTTCAGTTCAATGTATAGAATATGGAGGATGTATGTGTTTATTTTGAGTCATAATGTACACTGAAGATGGTATTTAATTTTATTGTACGATCTGCAATGATAATAAACTATACTAAACTAAATTAAGCCACCTCTGTCTAATCCAGTGATAGTAAACTTGTGACATGCCACAACATTTTGAGTGACGCACCACTTTTCATCAACACCTGAAAACAACTATTTTCAAAAGCACACCCATTCCTGCATGATTTTTGAAGACTGCATGAGAATAGGGTGTGGTTTCGTACAACCTCCAGATCTCTGAAAGTTGTGCAAGACTGGGGCATGCTTTCACACAGTTTCAAAGATTGCATGGAACAGCATTCTTCAAAGCCACTTCAGGAATGAACGATCTGTGTAACCTGAGCTACCTTAGGTAGCCTGCAGGGACCTGTAAGAAAGAAAATTAACACTGCCTGAAGGTAAGTCGTGTGTGGCAGATACAGTGAATCACACACGATTGGACTATATTTTTTAAAAAAATAAATGAATGTGTAAAGAATTGTTTTTCTTTTATTTGAGTGTGTGTGCGCCTGTGCGTGACACACCAGCAGTCAGGTTAGGCATTTTTAGAATTTTTGACAAGCCAAACCATCTTTGTCAAGATATTGAATTCTGTTTAAAAAAAAGCATGTTCCATCTTCTAGTCCAGAAAGATTTTATTTTTAAAATGGAAAAGAAAAAATTTCAGCACAGTATTAAGCTTATAACCAGAAAGAGGCTGTTGAGCTGTCCTTTCCAACTGTGCTACCTTTGTTTTAAAGCACACACAAGAAGAACATTTAAATATATATATTGCAGTGAAACTCTTGAGCCTGAGTGAGCTGTCATTTGAAGAATATTACTTCTGCTATTTTCATTTCATTCTGCCAAAATGGAAAATGGGCAGGCATTTTAATATCTTCCAAATATAGCCTAATAAAAATGCCTTTAAAACAGAATCTAGAATTAGATTGAATTCAATTGCCCTCGAATCTGGAAGCTAGAAAATCAAATCAGATTTTCAAAATAGTCAAAAAAATAATAAAAATAATCAAAAACTGAATATCCAACCTGGGATAGACTGGTGGGGTTTAAATTATGGAGTTTTCAACTGTGTATTTTTAATGCTGTATCCTACCTGGAGTCACTGTGTAAGTTGGACAGCTATATAAATATGTTTAATATAATAAATAAATACATTCAAATCAAATCAACTGCCAAGCTTCAAACCAGCACTCAGAGTACAATTCAGCTTTCCAGTCATTTAATCCCTTATTAGACAACCCATGATCCCTTGGATTATCATTTCAGAGATATTTATTTC
Organism: Pseudonaja textilis; assembly: GCF_900518735.1. The sequence continues at coordinate 1,391,812 of NW_020769344.1, read as the reverse complement.
TCAGATTCTTCAATGCCTATAACAATGACAGAATTCCTAATGTACTACCTTCCAAGATACATACATTCAAAGATGTATCTGCTTTGAAAATAGCCCAGGTAGAACTGTATACCACTGTGAAATATCTGCATAGGAAATGTTTTCTGACATTTTATATTATGTCATAAACTGTTTTATGATAATTTTTAATGTCATAATTTGTTTTATAAAATTTGCCAAATATCAATTCCATGGGAATTATGGATCCAGGAATTTGGACACATTCTGTAAGTTAACTCATTTGAGGTATCTTGGTTCAAAACTTTAACCTTAGACTGTCTGTCTATTGACCTCACCCCTTTCCTAAGAGGTCTGTAGGGGGTGTGCATAAGCGCACCAACGTGCCTACCATCCCTGTCCTATTGTTTCTTTTATATATTTTTTTATTTTTCTTATATGTATCCATGTATTCATAACTATGTTTTTACTTATACCTATTATCTTATAAGCAATTGACAAATAAATAAATAAAAACGTGTTGCCCTATGATGCATCATTTTGCTTAGGGAACAAGATTTTTACTGGTGTACAGCAATTGGCTTTACTTGATTGAAGACTGTAAAATAAAATTAGATTACACTGTTACCTAATATATATTATTAAAATATACTATTACTATTAGAGAAAGATAAAGTAATACAACAGTTTGTCTACTACAAGGTAAAACATCAAAGCCTTTTCATGGTCTATGTTCCATAATTTAAACCCTAGCCTTTTCTTGTTGCCTTTCCAAGTTAATGGATCTTGATGGCCTTGGGAGGTAGCTGAATCATAATTATATATTATTCTCTCAAGCTTGGACACCACTGGTTTCTGCCATTCCAGCTTTAGCCACAAATACATTATTTTTACATTTCTTATTTATCGTTGCAACCACATGAATGGTTGCACAATAAATCTGACACAGGTAATCCTCAACTTACAACTTCAAATGGAATCTCGGTCATTGGGCAAAGTAGTTAAGTGAGACACCACACATTCACTTTATTGAACTACCACAATCTCAGCTCTCCCAGTTGTGATAATTTAATGGAGTGCTGGGAGAGGGCACAGGCCTCCCACTGTATCCTGGAGGCCCAGGATCTCTCCCTACCCTCTCCCTACCCTACCAGGGAGACAATAATTAAATTTGGTCCATTCCTCTAGTATACCAAGGGAGGAGAAATTCCCCGGCATGCTAGAAGAATAGAACGCAAATCTGATAAAAACACTAACAAATGTCAGCATTCTAAAAGGCCCAGAATAGTATTTGTCTGATAGTATTTCCCTTCTGGAAGGGCGGAAACACTGGCATTCACTAGTGTTTTCCCTTTCAAAGGTGAAAACACTTGTTAGCATTTTCCCCTCCAGAGGGGGTGGAAACACTGGTGTTTTCTAACTTCTTCCCCTCTGGTGTAGCAGAAATGATAATGTACACTAGCATTTTCCCTTCCAGAGGAGAAAACGCTAGTGAAAGCAAGCATTCTGAAAGGCTCAGAATGCTTGTGATCACTAGTTTTTAGAGGTCCGTTCCTCTAGCACACAGAATAATTTCCTCTTCCTGCGTAGCTGGGAATCAAAACTAAGGTCCCTTCTGTTTGCATTGATTTTCTGGATTTTCTTCCCCAGTGACTTTCTTGGTAAACTGGCACAGAAGGTTGTAAATGGTGATCACAGGGCATTTGGTCATAAAATGCAAACAGGCTGCAAGCACCTAAAATACAACCACATGACTGTGAGGGGTACACATGGTCCTGTTTTGTAACAGTCAAAAAAGTGTTTTATGGCTGTAAAGAATTTGTTCCAAGGCCATAATGACTGTGAACATCAAATGATTAGTTATAAGGCAACCACTGCCTTTAATTTTACCTTGACACAGTACAAATTTATTTAATGAGGCAAGTTATATTATGAAATAACAGGTACAAAAAACCCTGAACTATTAATAGCAATTACATAGTAGGCAGAAGTTCACAAACTTACTGTTACTATAAATTTGCCCCAACAACAGTACAGTTTATCTCCTCTTCCTGCTAAATCTTGTTATCCTTTGCCAGTCACCCATGTTCAAAATCAGAGCACTTACATATCTTATTTTGCATTTTAATGAAGTAGTTGCCTAGTAACTATACCAACTAACCATATGCTGGAGAGCTAAAGAATGCCTTACTCACAATGCCCCTCCCCTCTTTGGCCTTAGCCATACAAAATAGGAAAAAAGGGGCATTCTACTATTACCAAAATTTACCTTTTATGCAGTAATGTTATAAAATCACCCAAATATAACATTTTTCATTTGATACAGTTTAGTGTAAATTCTTGAAAACATAAACACATTAGTTTAAAAAATTATTTAATAATATTCAAGAATAGAAATTTAGGTTCAAGAATTAATATGGAACAAAGGATGTGGATTGCTATGTAGAAAGTCTCTTACCAAAATGGAGAAGGGGAGGGTAATTTCCTGACACGTAAGAAGGGAAACATGGCAAACAGGATAGGAAACAAAATCTGGAAAGAAAAGTCAAGGAGAGGAATATCTAGAAAAGATTTTGAATCAAAAAAGGCATCTTGCAGGAAAAATATGGCAGCATTATCTTCAACACATAATCAGGACACTGTTATTTTAGCAACATCCATTCAATTCATTCAGGGGAAGAATCTGTGCTATTTTATTAAAATATGCCAAACTGTTCTGGGTGCATTTCTAACCACAGTAGCTGACTGGATCCATGATACTCTTTTTCCAGAAGTGTTGAAATTCAGCCATCTCTAAATAAAGAAGTAGATGACAGGGATTTTTTATTTCTACTTATTAAAGTATTACATGCATCTTCCAAAAGCACATCAAAGCTTTTCTGCTAGCATTTGGATTCTTGATTCCCCACAAATAGAAAATTTCACTATGCAAACTGAAGTCCTGTCCCATAGTGCTGAACAGAATCCATGCATGTACACAACATCAAAAACTTACAGAAATAAAGAACTTAAGTATGAGTATTTGTAACATTTATCTCAACTTTAAAAAGTTGGACTTAACTAAAATGAATGCCTCGTTTATAATTTATTAATTGGAATGCCTGGAAGACTGAATTAGTAGAGATTAGTAGTTAAAGTAGTTAAAATGTTAACAATACCAACAAAATGTTTACAAAAGTTACAAAGATATATTGTAGACTAGGAGCAAGATTATATAACAGTTTAAGAATGAAAAGGAAATATTTATATTGTAATACACAATGGGAAAAATAGCAGGAAAGAAACTACTGAATGACATTTGATAGCAATCCATTATTAAAAACTATTCAATTGCATGACCCAAATTATTCCTTGGGTCATGTATTAGGGAGAGCAATGCCTGCCAGATAGGCAAAACTTACCTATTTTATAACAGAATTTAATTAATAAAAGCAGAGTTAGCTGTTTAAAAGGTTTTATCTATAGTATGATCATTGGTGCCTGATACTATCATGAGAATGATTAAAGTATTTAAATGCCATATCTGTATACTACTAACATTCTCGTGTCTGTTTGTAACTTTGTTAACCTTTAATTGGGCAATTTTGGAAAGTGAATGGCAACAATGATTGAACCAAGGAACTGACTCCTATGGGAATTAAATATGGGAAAATTGTGGATGCTTCAATGCCACAATACCAACAACACTTCCCCAGAAGCCCATAGGTTGTGTGGCAAAAGGAAAGATTGTATTCCCACTCTCTTTCTCATGTTCCTCTGGCCCCTGTGCCCAATTGGCTGAATGGCTATTGGCTGTGTTAAAAGTGAGGCCAAAATCTGAAATCTCTTAGCAGCAGTGGCAGAAAGGGAAGAATGAGGGAATGACTCTGGAATGCCTGCTACAAGGTAATTGGAGATTAATTGGAGATTAGTTGGAGATTTCCCTAAGCCTACATTCTGGAAAGAGGAAGGACAAGGGAGGGACTGATGTGCCTGCTGGTAAGGTAGGACTGGCTGGGGAGGAGCACTGGCATTGATGGATGAGCCCCCTTCTTCTCCTGCAGGGAGGAGACCCTTGGGCACAGACCAGAATGGGGAGCAGGGGTTCAGTTGCTGTTGCGGTCTGTGACTTTCTTGGTTTCCTCTCCCCTCAGCAGTGGCAGGCAATTGATTGGAGGAAAAGGAGGCTTCACCAGAACTCTTCTCAGGGTTGTGAGGTGAAGGGGAAACTGTTCAAGCCTATATTATATGTGGAAAGAAGAGTGACCCAATACATCATGGGTTGCCTAGTATTTTGTTATATACAGATATTATATAGGAATGAGGCCTGTTGCTTTATTCCTCTGAAGGAAGAATCTCTCTCCAAAAAACACTCCCACCACAGGTGCCGGTGCCTGTAGAACTACTATCTACAGGTAGTTCTCGACTTACAACCACAATTGAGCCCAAAAGTTATGTTGCTAAGCATAAGACATTTGTTATGTGAGTTTCGCCTCATTTTTGACCCTTGTCGTCACAGTTATTAAGTGAATCACTGCAGTTAAATTAGTTGTTAAGTGAACGTGGTTTCTTCATTGACTTTGCTTGTCAAAAGGTCACAAAAGGTGATCATGTGACCCCGGGACTGCAACTGTCATAAATATAAGTCAGTTGCCAAGCATTTTAATTTTGATCACATGACTTTGGAGATGCTGCTATGGTCATAAGTGTGAAAAACGGTCATAAATCAATTTTTTCAGTGAAAAACTTTGAATAGTCACTAAATCAAATCTTATAAGTTGAGGACTAGCTGTACATTTTGCCTTAAGCTCAGTTGGAAAGGACATTATTGAGGTTTAGAGCAGAAGACAGCAATCCAGTCAGGTGTCGAGCAAGTCAGAAACCAGAAATATTTAGTAGGAAAATTAATAAATATTTACACTACTGCACTCATAAAACTTCAGTCCTTTGTACACATTCAAATTGGATTAATATATGCATATAATATATACATATCAATATACCAAATATTATTTATTTATATATATATATATATATATATATATATACCAAAATTGTTCATTTTTCCAAATATTAAAATAGATTATAAGTATACTGCAAATATGTACAAATCAAAAGTTATCAGCACTATTGCTAAAGTAGTAAATGATGTGTGCCATTGACATTACAGAACGCACACACACAGCAGCAAATCCTTTAAAATGATATTGGAGTAATCTAAACAGCAGTTTTATAGGGTTGTCTTGTAGAAAAATTGTTTCACTAGGATAAAATGTGTGTGTGTATAAATAAATACATGGGGGAAAGGAGAGGAGAAAGGAAGTTAACAAGGCAAATCAATTTCACTTTATAAACTGAGCAAAAAAACCCTACACCCGAGTACATGGAGATTAGGGGATTTCTTTTTAAAGAAAATAATTTCTTGTTTAAAGAAAATATACTTAGAAATATAAATGCGCAGATATAGCCAGATAGATTATGTACCACATCCCTTTAAGATAATAGATGATTTATAGCCCTGTAATTATTGGAACCTGTGTCGCATGAAAGAAGTTGTTTTCATGATTCTCTACAAACCCTTTTTAAGCTTGTCCAGGCAAACAGAGTTTTAGAACCCAAAGATGTATAGAGACAAAACCTGTTGCTTATATCTCCCTGGATCACTCTGGGAAATTCAGGTGAACTTTTCACACAAACATCCCCAATCAGACTGAATAACACTGGAACTGCAATAGTCAGAAATATCCCACAATTTCAACCCTATATGAAATCCTCAAAATCCGCACCAGGCCCAAAATCACAGAGAAAGCTTCCATACCTAAGGAAGAACTAGAAACTGGGCCTTCTTTCTCTTAGTCCAGCACCTTAACTACTACACTGCCCTTGTGCTCTAATGAAAATAAAGATTCTGAAGGAAATACCAACTCCAACTAATAACTTAGTAACTATGAAAGAAGCTTTGTGCTTTGCTTCAGTATTCTGATTTTGCTTTGCTAATATGATTCAGTTTATTCCTACTGGACCCTCAATTTGCTTATCAGATACTAATTTATTCCGCTGACTTCTGCAGACCCCTCCTGTCATTAGCATAAATAATGGTAATACAAAACCTGTGAACTATTTTAAAAAGCGTAAGATATTGTAAATCATTCCTTTTTAAATTTTACATGCACTGAACTTTAACAAAATAGATGCTTGAGACCTTCTTTTGAAGCACAATAAAATAATAGAATGAGTTCTATAATGTGAAAGCATTTATTTTAATGATTCTCTTTTCTTAAAAAATGCATTATACAAAAACATTTTTCCCATTATCTACTTGAAATGTTAACTTTTAATGGACATAAGCATTATCAATAGTATACAGTGCACCTCATTTCAGCTTTCCAATTATTGGAACAATTCCAAAATAAATTAATAAACAAAGAAACAAAGAAATTCCAAAAGGCTGTAGAGTCTAGTTGAATAACTATTTTTAAATAGTTCCAAAAGTCTGAGGTGGGGAAAATCTTGCAGTATTTTTAAAAATGAATATTTATTATGCCATAAGCAAGACGAAGTCCACATATGGAGATGGTGGACAACATCTGGAATTTTGAAAGGACAGAAACATCTGCAATTGAGAGTGAAAGCAATGGTGGATAAAAGACATCTATCAAAAGGCACACTTCAGGGCACTCTTTTTCAAGGCAGATGAGTACGTATCCAAGTAATGCACTGTGATGCAACCATCCATTATTTCTATTTTCTAACAATGCCTAAGGGATCCTAGGAGGTGATCAAAAGTAGCCTTATGATGATAGAATAATGCTAGAGCTGTCTGCTTTGCTGCAAGACAATTTCCTCTTTAAATTTGCCACTAAAAGTATAGAAAAAAGTACGAAGGGATTCTGAAGGCCATGAAGGGAAGTAGTTCAGATGCACTGATACCTATAGGTCCTTCTGCTACCAACCTCTATCACAGAGCTTTTCTACAACTGAATCCACTAGTATTCCTTTCTGAATAAATTCTTTATTCTTTATTGTGGTTTATTCTAATACTGTGTAGCAGAAAATTGAGATTCCTTATGTATACTTTTCAAATTTACCTGTTTCTTTCAAGTTCCGTAGTGCAGCTGAGTCTACCTCTACTAATTTTGATTTCAATGGTAACTGTTCAGAGTCTATCTTTGGTTTCACTGTTGGCTCAATTTCGGACTTTGGCCTCCAGGATGCAATTTCCCCATTTATCCTATGTTTGAAAGTTAAATAATGTTATCACAAATTAAGGAAAAAATAAAACATGTAACAAAATCTTTATATATGCTTTTACAAAAATTACATCAGTTTCTTCAAGAAATCAGTTTTTCAAATTGTGAGTTAGAGGCTGAGATATATGGAGAAACGCACTTCTTACACGTAGGTTTCCTCCTTCAGTTCTCTTTTATCTAACTGTTACTACAACTTATGATTTACACACTCAGCAATTTATGGTTTCAACATACTTTTGGGAAATAAAGTAGATAAATTATATTTCACTATCTGCATGTTTGAGCAAATAACAATAAAGAAAACAAACTGAGATGGCAGAAACAAGTGTGAATGTAAAAACTTATAGCATGTCCTCCCAATTTCAAAATGATTCTTTGGTAGAAAAGGATTATAAAAGGTAAAGAAAGATGCATTAATAGTTTGCAATATAGTTACATATGCAATTCTTATCATGTTCAGACTTTGTCTCACAGCAATTTAAAAATGGCATGTCAAAGAATTTCATGCACAAAATAAGATACTTACTTAGAAACTGATGGTTGCAAAACTGTTTTATCTGGCCATTTTGAAAGCAACATCCCACCTTTTAATATGCTATTAGCCTTGTTTGGAGGGACAGGTTTTTTTGGTGGTACTTGGGGAGCCACTGGTTTAGGTATCTTCTGATCCAACACTGGTTTTTCATCTGGCAACAAGTGAGAGAATAATATAACAATAAAAATAATGCAGAAATAATTTATGAAAGTTTCTTCCATGGGCATAGGCGGCTCTGAACAAATACCCCAGTTTGCATTCTGAAAGCAATTTCAAATAGGACAAAGACAAAAACAGCACATAGATGAATCAAGACCAAGGAATCTTCCTTCCTTCCTTTAGTTTACTTACTCAGGTTCATACATCTGCAACAAACTGTTTTTAAATGGATAAAAGTGGAATCCAGCATATTATCCATAAACTCTGTAAAATATTAACTTTCCCTGGCCACAGGATTTATTAGCAACATTTTTTTTTTTTGCAGAAAATCATGAATTTATATTCTTTAAAATGTATGAGAGCCAGTCTGGTCTAACGGTTAAGGCACCAGGAAACTGAGTTCTAATCCATCTTTTGGCAAGAAAGCTGGCTGGGTGGGTTTGGGCCAGTCTCTCTCTCAGCTCAACCCATAGGGTTGTTGTTGTGGGGAAAAATAGGAGATATGTTTACCATATCGAGTTATTTATAAAAGTAATAAAGGTAGGAAAAACTCTAAAAAATCTGTCTTGGATGGAGTTTAATTTTTTTTTATTGCCAACAAAATAAATTTTATACAACTCTTGGTTGCTTTAGAAAATCTATTTTTAATCTACATATGTCTATAAATGCTGAACAACATTTATAGTTAGTGTTTGCTATTTCAGGGATACACATATAGTTTTAAAATTGTAAGTATTATATGATGTTTTCCTATTAGCTCTTTTCTAACCACTCATATGCTTAATTTATACTAAAGTTGCTTTTTTTTAAAAAAAACTACAGTCCTGAACATCTATGTTTTTAGTATCAGGGGATAAACCTGATCTTACCTTTTTCTTCATTCCGGAGATGAGGAAACTTCTTCTCCACAGGCAGATCAGCCTTAGAACCTACAGATTAAAAATCATACTGCTTTAGTAGAGAAACTACTGCATGATAATACTAAAATGTATTGTACATCTATCAAATATGTGGCAGAACTAGAAATCCAATTAGAAGTGCTGACTAGCACATGAATTTTAGCCCTTAAGAACAAGAATTGTTTTATGGTTTAGCCTTTTAAAATTTATATAATTGAATGTATCATTAAAAAGATTTTAAACTATAGGAGAAAAATAGTTATACACTATCGCAAGGAAGTTTGTTCAGGATTATCTCATTTGTACTTATAGAAGTCATGAATTCATATATATAAATTATTGTATAAGTAAGTCACAATTAATATGAGTTTGAATAGTGCACGATTTGATTGTAATTTATCAAAAGGCTGTGACTAGCATATGAGCAGTTACCACTGAGATTGTAGATATGAATCTTTGTGTGCGCAAAATACAGAAGAGGACGTTTTCTACTTGAGAAAAGCTCAGAAAAGAAAATGCTCATTTTGAAGAAATACAGCAGAATACAAGATATACCATGTATACTTTGGGTATGGGCTTACTCTCTTTTGCTGTTAGATAGTGTTTCATGAATAAACATATAAAATATATTTAGAATTTTTAGTGGTGATTTCTGTTGAACTGGAACCAATTGTCTTATTTTCAGTGCAACTATTACTTTGGTGAAATCCCATTTCATGGATTTTGTTAACTGCACTGAGACCTATAGTATCTGTATACATAGCAGAAGGTGATGGCTCGCAAGAAGTCACATATTGTTTTCAATAATGAATTCTCTATGTTTCAATACCCTTTAGGTATGAATGGATTTCATCTGATAGGCAACATCTTAAAAAACAATAATTCTGATTGATACATTTTTTCACTCAAAATAGATTAATAATTTCCAATCAACTACAGTCTCTTTTGCAATTATGGTTAAATAAAACCCTATCTTACATACCTTGACTTTTTACAGGAGGTGGTGGTTTCTTTGGCTTCTGCAAAGAGAACAAAATATAATAACTAATATTCATGCCAAGAATTTCTTGAATTAAGATCCAGAAGGCAACAGGTAACTTGATTGTACTCTCTATAAATTACTGGTGCAAGGATTACAAATACCGTATATACTCGAGTATAAGTCGACCCGAATATAAGCCGAGGCACCTAATTTTGCCACAAAAAACTGGGAAACTTATTGACTCGAGTATAAGCCGAGTTTTTCAGCACATTTTTTGTGCTGAAAAAAAACCCCTTGGCTTATACTCGAGTGAGATTCCCTCTGAAAGAAAAATGGTGTGGAGCTCCGGAGCTGGGCAGCCGCTTTCCTGCTTCCGTGTTTCCTTTGCAACTTGTAAGCATGAGGGTAATCGGAAGCAGAAAAGTTCTTGCATGAGGATATATTGTTTTTTCTTTATTTAACTGTTTTTAGGGGGGGAAAAGACCCACCATCATGTGAGAATGCTCAGACACGAAATCTATCTGCCTGAAAATAAGTGTGTGTGTGTGGGGGGGGATTTTAACAGAGGGAAGACATAGGGAGAAGGCAAAAGCGACAGAAGATCCTTCAGGGGAAACTGAGGGGGAGACTCACCCTTGGTCCAGATGAGCCCCCTTCCCCGCCCCTAAGGAAGCAGAGGCAGCCAGCAAGGGCAGGCAAGCCCCGCTTCGCGGACTCCGTCCGTCCTCGTTCCCACCCACCCACCCAAAGCCAGTCAGCTCAGGAGGAGGAGGAGGTGGTGGCGGCGGCTCGCGTTGTTTTCTGAGTTCTAGGCTCATGGGCTCAGAAAACGCGAGCCGCCGCCGCCACCACCTCCTCCTCCTCCTCCTCCTCCCGAGCGGACTGAAAGCAGCTGGGGCTGAGGAAACGAAGCCGAGCGGAGCCGAAGCCACGCCTAGAGCTCAGAAAACAACGCGAGCCGCCGCCACCACCTCCTCCTCCTCCTCCTCCCGAGCGGACTGAAAGCAGCTGGGGCTGAGGAAACGAAGCCACCTCGGATTGCGTTGTTTTCTGAGCCTAGAGCCAGGGCGCTTTCATTGTACGGCGGAGCTTCTTGTTTCAGGAAACACCGGGCGTCGTTGCTGCCCCCTGAGGGGAGGGCAATTCTGGGCTGCGCGATTGGGGGACTTCGTGGCTTTGGGTGGGTGGGTGGGAGCGAGGATGGACGGAGTCCGCGAAGCGGGGCTTGCTGCCCTTGCTGGCTGCCTCTGCTTCCTTAGGGGCGGGGAAGGGGGCTCATCTGGACCAAGAGTGAGTCTCCCCCTCAGTTTCCCCTGAAGGATCTTCCATCGCTTTTGCCTTCTCCCTATGTCTTCCCTCTGTTAAAATCCCCCCCACACACACACACTTATTTTCAGGCGGACAGATTTCATGTCTGAGCATTCTCACATGATGATGGGTCTTCCCACCACCCCCAAAAAACAGTTAAATAAAGAAAAAACAATATATCCTCATGCAAGAACTTTTCTGCTTCTGATTACCCCCATGCTTACGAGTTGCAAAGGAAACATGGAAGCAGGGAAGCGGCTGCCCAGCTCCGGAGCTCCACACCATTTTTCTTTCAGAGGGAATCTCACTCGAGTATAAGCCAAGGGGTTTTTTTTCAGCACAAAAAATGTGCTGAAAAACTCGGCTTATACTCGAGTATATATGGTAGTTTTTTAGACAGACCAAAGTTTTTGAAAATGTTCAGGAAAATGATTGCTGAGAAGGAAGAGGAAGCAGAGAAGGCAGGAGGAATAAACAAACACTAGTAATTCTCTTTCTCCTCTATTTTATTTATTTGTCAAAACTGTATGCCATCCATCTTGCCAAAGGAGACTTTTCCCTCTCAGAAATCTCTTATTCTCCATAAGCAGAAATTTTATTACTACTCATCTGGAAATAAGAGAGTATCTGCAAAGTTAACTATTGTTATCTACACTTCTCCAGAAAAAGGTACAACTGACATAACAAAGATAATAAAAAAAATTGGTAGCTATCCAGGAACAAAAGAACAATGAATTCACTTTTTCAAGTTCATTGAATTGTATCTACAATAACAACTAGAAACCCATTTGAATTCTTTAAAAAAGCCCTTGTAACACAACATTCAGAACATTTCTTGGGGCTTGTCTACAACTTGCTGGTGAAATGCAATTAAGCAACTGAATAAATTAGACTGATTAAAAAATCAAGAATTTTGAAGACAACATTTTGCCCTTAGCGATTTTTTTAACTACTTTGAACAGTTTGGTATCATTAATGCCATTTTACCTCTAACTTTAGATTGCTTATAAACACTTAATTAGCATTATTCTTGATACCAGATCCTGTATGAGATTACCCTGAACGTCTCTTTGATGTGATTATTTTTCATTTACTCTACCACTAGTCTCTGGGGTACCTGTCAAAATTTGCAATTCTGTAAGTTTATTAAAGTCATTCATAGAATTCCAGGTATACAATATGTATTGTAATACTTTTACCAAATACTTATCACTAGTACATGTTGCATTTATTAATTCTTTACATATATACATTGTTCTGTATGCTTTAGAAATATTTCCATAATCCCTAGTCACCACATCTTCTGATAACTCAAAAATGCAGTTCAAAAGTAACTTATGGCTTACTAATAAGCCAGGAAGAAAATTTAGATTTTTATAAGTTTAATTTTGCTGAGGGTTTTAAGAACCCAAGCAGGATCTTTATTTGAAATATTAAAATATTTCAAAGCCAAAAATGAAAGTACTGACATTATTATAGGTATGCATCATTTTGGTTCACTTTTCCAAAAGAAGCTTCAGAGTAATGGGAGTGCAAATGTAGCATTTGTCTACATGACCTCAAAGCAGTACAGATGTATGATTTAAGATCAAGAGCATTTGTTTTCAAAAGTTGAAGATGGGTTGCATCCATAGCCCTGCACATTTTGAAGCAATTTTTGAACACTGAATTTGAAATGCTGAACAGTGCTAGTAATAGTGTTTGTCTCAATCTTCCAAGATCACTTCATTGCTCTTCATAACAAGCCTATGAGAAAGGTTAGACCACCTGATAATGACTGGACCATTATGTCACCCAAATAAGATTTCTCCAAAGAGCTCCATTGTTATGGCAATGCTATATTAACAGAACAATTGCAAGGCCAAAAAAATTAAATGAGGAAAACAGAATGTCAAATAATGGAAAAAGCCTGGGACACCATATATATGAATCTATAAAACACAAAAAAGCTAAAACTTTTTAAAAACTGCAATAAGTACTTACAGGAAAATCTTTATCAGAGTCATGAATCTGAACTGCAAAGTTGTCTGGAAAAACTCCTTCTTTGCCATTAAGAATGCCTCTCCACCATCCTTCCTCCCCAGTGTCCTAAAACAAAATTACTAAATGTATATTCATTTTACACAACAAATAAATGTTCAGGCTTCATCTACCAACCCAGCTTACATTAAATTGCAGTTTTTTAAAAATTGAGTTACATATCACACTTAGCCATTAATTATGTGCTAGTTTTTAAGACTTAATATAAGATATACGCATGATCACTGAATAAACAAGAATTTGCTCTAGGACCATAAACCAGATTGGACATGGTTTGATGTTGGCTTACTGGCTGCAAATGTTACTTTGAAAGCAGTGCAAATGATTATGCGTAGTTTGTGCTTCCTGATTTCATTTTTTTTTTTGCCATGAGCATATCCTTGCATAGAATGAAGGGATAAATAAGGAATAAGTGAAATAAACAATGTTTTGCCTGCCTATAAATCTAAAGCCTGATTTGTCTTAGTTTCTTTGCTTTTGACTTGAGCGATGTGTGAATCACTCAAGTCATGAATCCATCATGGCTTGGTCAAAAATCATGGTTTAAAAGTATCCCCTAACTTTGTATTAGTGTGCTCAGCTATAAAATGTTCATCACAGGTATGGCAAATATTTATACTATGTTGGAAGGCATCCCATGTTAATTAATGCCAAGCCAATGCTTTATTCTTTTAAGTAACTTTCTTGCTACTTGATTCTCTCCTTCTCAAATGTTAAAATGTAACAGCTAACCAAAAACTTCCTTTGATAACCGTTTCTAATTCAGTAAAGGATTGTGCTGGAACTCTTTCACTATATGTAGAAAAGCAATATCCTCACACCAATATTGTTTGTTACTTACATGCAGACACTTCATTCCCTCATATGTCAGCTTCTCTAGGTACTTAGAAAGTTTCCATTTTATTCCACGCTGGTAACATAGTTATACTCTCAATAACAAGAGTTGAGCTGAAATAATGTTTAAAAAGCTAGGGCATTACACAGGCAGTCCTCATTTAGTAATCACAATTTGGGAGGGACGGCACTATTAAGCAAAGCATTCACTAAGTGAGTGTACTTTCCTTTGTTTTACAGGCCTGCAGAGTTCATAAATGTGAGCATTAGTACTTTTTCATTGCTGTCATAACTGTGAACAGTTGATAAACAGGGGCTATCTATATGTGCATATAAACTTATGTAGATATATAGCATGTGTACGTATATCATTACCTCATGAAGTGGTATGATATGTTCAATTAAGTATTCATACTGGTTGGATAGCCATCTCTCCAAATTGTTTTAGCAGTTCTACGCTGAGCAGGAGATTTGACTACATGACCTTTGAGATCTCTTCTAATTCTCCGATACTTCTTATTTCATTGATATTGCTTACATAAACCTCCTTCATTTTGGTAAATATAACTGAAAAGAACTACTGCTACAGATACAGTAGATGCTTATCTATGCTATGTATGTCGAGGACTGATATTTAAATATAAACAGCACTGGTCTACAAATTTTGGGAAATTATTGGCCTCCGAGATAAAAATGTGTTAATTTTATATATTTTGATTAAATGAATTAGAAAACAGATGATAAAGGTGCTGGTTGGCTAAAGTTTTCAAGATATTTCACAATAAAGATTTATACACAGGTGAGTAGATTTGCCTACAAGGGAGGGAGGTGTCTAATGATCACGATGCCTCATAATTTCTTAACAAAGTATGATAGAACAATGAAAATGGTACAACATGGAAGTATATAAATTTATCTTCATTTTGAGAACAGCAAGGCAGATAACTATGAAAAACACGTGGAAAATTTGCTTAGGTCCTATAAAGCACTTGATGTAAACATGTCACTGACAATTCACTCCTTACACTCGCATGTAGACTATTTCCCTTTGAACTGTGGGACATGTGTGATGAGCATGGGGAGAGATTCCACCAGGATATTGCAGGCATGGAGAAAGGACACCGAGGGAAATGGAGTCTGTCCATGCTTGCTGATTATTGCTGGAATCTCTCCAGGATGACCCTACTGCAGTTCACAAGAGAAAAGCCAAACTGCACAGTTTAGATACTGAATGAAGTTGGAACCTTGTCATTTAATCTTATCAGTTTTTCATGCAAAAAGCATGTTGTTACATGAAAAACCAATAAACAAATGGAAAGTTATGTTGTTGGTATTAATAAAAAGACAAATTTATAATGATAAATTTGGCACCATTCTCATTGCTATACCACATTTTGCAGAAAAGTTATGGAGCCTTGTAATTTTGAATTATTTTGATGCAATTTTGACCTGAAGCTGTATCTTGGAAATTGGAGCCAATTAATACTCAGGACTTAATTTTCCTTTATTAGTGATCCAATTTTGGTAAAATTAAGCTACTTTCATTTCCGAGGCTTTCTCCTTTAGACCATTGTAACTTACCTTACTTATTATTTGGATAACATCACCTTCTTTAAAATTAAGTTCATCTCCATTGGTACCTTCATAAGCAAACAAGGTTTTGCAGTATTCTTTAGCTTAAAGGAAGGAAGGAAAATTGTGAACACTGAGCACATTCCAATAGTTGTTGCTTGAATACAAATGTCTACATTTCATAAGAAGTAATTAATGGGGAGAGCAGGTGACATTTAAAGTGGAATGTCTATTGAATCTGAATGGGATCCTGCATATGCATATGGAAGTTACTGAATGTTATGTATATGGATTTTATGCATGCATATTTTACTCATGCATAAAATCACTGATAAAATTGTGGTAATGCATACTGCAGACATGAGTCACGGAGAGATTCTGCCCATTGCATTCACAGTCCACTAAACCACAATCACTTCAGTCAAGGGTTTACTATATTTTATGTATTTAATTTGTATTACTTTAATTACCATCAATTATTTAAAAGCTATACTAGTAAAGGATACAGAATCACTCCACAAAATAATTAGGAAGACATAGGAAGAGTATGCATTTAGCCTTATGAGCAATTGAAATAAGACAAGGAAGTGGCTGAGGAACAATAGCAATTAAGTTATTGAAATGATTTACTGAAGTCCTTAGTTCAGAAAAGACAAAGGAGAGCTAATCAAGGGAAAATATAACATTCTACTAAATAAACCAAGATTTATAATGGAAAATCATGATTACATTTTTGCTACACAAGCTAATAGAATAATCTTGGGAGTCTTATGCAGCAGAATGTGATATATTTACAAGCAGTAAAGAAAGAAATTGCTATCAACTATCTTCACCAACACTAAAATGAGACTGTTGCTTTGATGCCTTGTCATGCTTAAGGTATTTCAGCTGTGAAGGTAAATGTGCAGGATTATACCAATCAAACATAGCAAAGTCATATGAAAGTTACTTTTAGGATTCCTCACTCTGGTTGTAAGAATATTTTCTTCAAAAAACCAGTAATGAATTATCTACCTTCTGAGAAATCAATTTTTATCAAATATTGCATATTAAATATTTTAAAATTAAAATAAAGTAGATATAAAATCATACCTTTTTGTTTGCTTTCCATTTCTGCTGCCATTTCTGATTTTGATGTGCAGTGGAATGAGGTTACTTTTGGTCCTGATGGAAGATTAGGTAATGGCTACACAAGAACACAGAAATAAAAACAAGAATTAGGCAATTGCCAAATGTATTTTAATTTGTGATGTCTGAATCACTTCAGAAAAATAAATTGTAACTTATAAAATTACAGAACAAAAAGTTAATAACACACATTTCTTTTATTTTCAATGCATTTCAATGCAATTAAACATATACTGCTTCTAAATGAAAATATTATCTTAACTATTGGAAAGACCAATAATAGGCTGCAAGTCAAAGCATATTTTATTTAGATATAATCAATTTTCTGAGCCAAACTTCAGATTTCTGTTGATATCAGCTCATCTTCTCCAAATTTAGCACATTAGTATATTTCATCTTTATTAGCATTCCAAGTTTTATATATTAGGTGTTATTAATGTGTATTAAAGCTTCAACACTACTGGAATAACAATAGCTTCATCTAATGACAGAGGGGAACACTAAATATAAAAAATCATACAAAACAGACAAGGCAGAAAAAACCTTTATACAACTGGAAGGAAATTACACGTGACAATACAACAAAGCTCTACTACCTGTGAAGGACTTCTAAAGTCTGTTTTACAAATGTTCTTATATTAGAAACCACAATTACACCTGCCAAAATATAGATACACAAACATGTATAGAATAGAATAGAATACTTTATTGGCCAAGTGTGATTGGACACACAAGGAATTTGTGTAAATACTCTCAGTATACATAAAGAAAAGGTACATTCATTAAGAATCAAGAATCATAACATACAACACTTAATGATAGTCATAGGGTACAATCAACAATCAAATCATACTAGGAAACAAGTCAATATAAATCGTAAGGATACAAGCAACAAAGTTACAGTCCTACAATCACAAGTGGGAGGGGATGGGCGATAAGGAGTGGTGAGAAGATTAACAGTAATAGTAGTGCACACTTTGTAAATAGTTGAACAGAGGGAATTATTTGTTTAGCAGAGTGATGGCTTTCGGGAAAAAATTGTCCTTGTGTCTAATTGTTCTGGTGTGCAGTGCTCTATAGCATCGTTTTGAGGGAAGGAGTTGAAACAGTTTATGGCCGGGATGTGAGGGGTCTGTAAATACTTTCACAGCCCTCTTTTTGACTCATGCAGTATACAGGTTCTTGATTAAAGGCAGGTTGGTATTAAACTGTTTTTTCTGCAGTCCTAATTATCTTCTGAAATCTGTGTTTATCGGGTTGCAGAACCAAACCAGATAGTTATAGAGGTGTAGATGATAGACTCAATAATTCCTCTGTAAAACTGTATCAGCAGCTCCTTGGGCAGTTTGAGCTTTCTGAGTTGGAGCAGAAAGAACATTCTTTGTTGTGCTTTTTTGATGATGTTTTTGATGTTAGGTGTCCATTTTAGGTCATGTGATATAGTAGAACCTAGAAATTTGAAGGTCTCTGCTGTTGATACTGTGTTGTCTAGTATTGTAAGAGGTGGTAGTATGGGAGGGTTTCTTCTAAAGTCTACCACCATTTCTATGGTTTTGAGTGTGTTCAGTTCCAGATTGTTCCGGTTACACCACAAGGCAAGTTGTATAATCTCCTGTCTGTATGCAAATTCATCGTTGTCTCGAATGAGACCAATCACTGTTGTGTCATCTGCAAGCTTTAGGATTTTAACAGATGGATCATTTGAGGTGGTCATTGGTATATAGGGAGAAGAGGAGATAGCACACAGCCTTGGGGAGCCCCTGTGCTGATTGTACAGGATGTGATTCCGCCTAGCTTCACCTGCTGCTTCCTGTCTGTTAGGAAGCTTATGATCCACTTACAAGTGTGTTCAGGTACCGCTAGTTGGTTTAATTTAATTAGAAGAGTGTTTGGAATGATGGCATTGAATGCTGAACTGAAGTCTACAAAGAGGACCCTTGCATAGGTATTTGGAGATTCAAGGAGTTGTGGGATGTAATGCAGAGCCATGTTAACAGCACCATCTGTCAATCTATTTGCTCGGTATGCAAACTGCATGGGTTCTAACAGCGGATCCGTTATGGTTTTCAGGTGGGACAGCACAAGCCTTTCAAAGATTTTCATAACTACAGATGTTAGAGCAACTGGTCTGTGGTCATTCAGTTCCTCGATGGAGGGCTTCTTTGGCACTGGGATGATGGTAGAACGTTTGAAGCAGGAAGGAACATAGCCCATCTCTAGTGATCTATTGAAGATTCGGGTGAAAATGGGGGCCAATTAGTCAGCACAGACTTTTAAGCAAGAAGGTGTTATCTTGTCTGGCCATGGTGCTTTTCCTGGCTTCTGTCTGTGTAATAGATCTTGCACTTCTTTTTCTGTGATCACCAGAGGTTGTGAGCCCAATGGATTGGGGCTAATTGTAGGAGGCTTGGTTGTTGTTGGTGTGTTTGAATGTGGGTTGTGGAGATAGGTGGCTGTAGTTTCTTTTCAAACCTGCAGTAAAACACATTCAGGTCATCTGCTAGTTGTTGATTTCCTTCTGCCTGGGAAGGTTTGCTGAAGCCAGTAATGTTTTTAAGAGTTTTCCACATGTTTGCTGGTTTATTTGTTGATTCTTTAACTTTTCAGAGTAGCTTCTTTTTGCTGCTCTGATCTCTCTTGTTAATATGTTTCTGGCCTGGTTGTATAGCATTCTGTCACCTTTTCTGTAGGCTTCCTCTTTGGAACGACGTAGCTGCTTAAGTTTAGCTGTGAACCAACGTTTATTGTTACTATATATTTGCAGGTTCCTTGTTGGTACACATAAGTCTTCGCAGAAGCTAACATATGATGTTACAGTATCTGTGAGCTCATCTAGGTCTGCAGAGGCATCTTCAAAAACATTCCAATCAGTGCAATCAAGGTAGGCCTGGATTTTCAGCTTTGCCTCATCCGACCAAGTCTTCACTGATTTAATTGTATAAAGTGTTTATATATAATAAATCCCAATAACATACTTGAAGACTTAAACATATTTAAAAAATAGATTACATCTAAGAAGAAATCTGTGCTGCCTGAAGTGCCCAACATATAATCAGGCTAGGCGAGTGCTTTCATATTCTTCCTTTAGAATTTCAAAAATCTAGTCAAACTATGGATGATTCCCACCCACTCACCCCCAGCCATTTCTACTGCCATGCCCATGTGCTATTTTACTGATACAGACATGAACAGGCATTTGAAAGCTTTTGCTTCCTTTTAGTGACTTGTCCATTCAATTTGTATGCTGCCTGACTGTGTTCTCCCAATGTGTTCTTTGCTGCAGCATGCCATATTCTTCAGACCACCTCTTTTTAATTAGGATAAAGTTTTCAAATGATAAGTTTATGCAGCTGGATTTTTAAAAATTGTATCCTATTTTTAACTCAGGGAGGAAAGTAGGTATCCACAGGAAAGTAGGATCCACAATGGCAACTCGCAAGAGGGTTTGGGCTAGGAGAGTCTGTGACAAAGTTAGAGAGCTTCTGTGGCTGAGGATGGACTAGAACAGGGCTGTCAAACTCCTGGCCTGCAGGCCAGATTCATCATGCGCTGGCCACGCCCACACTCAGTTTAGTGAAGGGGCAAAAAGTCCCAATATGTCATGTGACAATGATGTGATGACGAGAGTTTGACACCACTGGACTAGAACATAGATCTTCCTACTCCTGAGCAAAAAGACCATACTGGCTCTCAAATTTTCCCAAATTATGCTTAAGAATAGAATGTTAAAGATCTGGAGAATATGACAAACTGCTTAACATAAAAGGCATCAATGGGATGCATTTTACAGCCACTGCTGCAGAATAATGTTACCTATGAAACAGCAACTCTTAAGAGGAGGCAGAATAAACTTCTTCAAAAAAATAAACAATCTTGTTTTTATAAGTGCACAAAGTACCAAGCTTTTTATCACAACATATACAATCGCTCCATTTTTAAATGTGTATCATTTAGGCTCCATTACCTTATCTTGCTTTTTTTCTTCTGAATCATTACTAGACAATCTTGGCTTAAGTTTTACTGAGCCTTCTTTGAAAATGTCTCCAAACCCAACTCCTCTAATTTTCTTTGGTTGTGCTATCTGTGGAGACTCACTACCATTCCCTGGTGAGGTTGCAGGAGACTGTGGTCCATGAAAAACAGATTCTAAAAATGGAAAAATTAGGTTAGCACTTATGTTTATGCTTAAGCATCCACACAGGACCCACTAAGTATGTGTTAGCATTGGGATTTTCAATGCAGGATATATTACATTGTAAATTAACCACCTCAACAAACTAATTATAGGTCTCATTATGGTACCTAGTTTATATTATACTTTTATTATGGAGGCTCTTTGTTATGTTCATATTTTAGCTCAACCATTTGACTTTATTTTTGTACTGTATATAGTAGTCCTCAAGTTGCGATGGCAATAGGGACTGGGATTGTTTTGCTAAATGATGTGGTTGCAAAGCACATCAGGTGACAGCATCACTCAGTAGCAATCCTGGCAGTTTTCACTGTAACCCCAAGAAGTGCAGGTTGTGAAATGGGAAGCAGGTATGGGGGCCAGGAAGCCCAGTGCAGGCCATGCAGAACCACAGGGAGGGGAGAGGGTGCAGTATTGTGCAAGTGCAGGGAGGCCTGAAGTTTGAAACCAAAGCTTACACAAGGCATGAGAATGAAAAGTTATCTATTCTGAGACAATCGGGGTGTTTTCACAAGGATCTCCAGCTTTGTCTCAGTTCTAACTGTTGAGGTTCCATTACATCAGAGGTCTCCAAACTTGGCAGAATTCTGGGTGTTGAAGTCCATAAGTCTTAAAGTTGCCAAGTTTGCGGGGGGGGGGCGCATTACATGGTAACCTTTCTCCTTATTACTTGTATAAAGAAATGAAACACTAGAATGGGGCAAACAGATAAAGATAACAGGAAGAGAAAAATTCACCATAACTTGTATTTTTCTGCTTTTTGATTGAACATGTCTTCAATCTGAGTATTAATAATTTACATCAATTAGGACACAATTAGACATACTATTCAAATATTGTAAGGATAAAGATGTGGAAGCATTAAAATATTTCTATATTTCTACAAGTGTATACATAAATTCTTAACATCCCTAATTTTATAAGACACAAACATATTTATTTGGCAGTAACTGTATCATACATATATATTTCATTAGGGCCATTCAATCAGAGGTACACAAGTTAATTAAAATCTCATTATCATGGTTAAATCTGGTGACAGGCCATATTTTATATGTTGGTACAGCCTGAGCCCCAAGTGAATACTGTAGCCCTTACTTCAATTTGATTATCTTCTTCAAATGTGATTCTCCCCTCCCAAGGCTATATGTGATATGGAAGAAATATTAATAATTGCAATTAACCTATTCAGGAATGCGGCTTGGAGACAATCCAGGAATAACCTAACCACAGATGAGTCTATCTATCCTTGACATATTTAATCAAATGTAGTAATCCTTAATTATGCTATCATGACAGGGCTGTTGATCAAAAAAAGGTGGATCTTACTAAGACTATACAGTAACATGTGCAAGTTTGCTTCCAAACAATGAGGAACCTCATATAAATTCGAATTTTTCAAATACTACATATGTTTAGCTTTGAGCAAACTCTATCTCTAAATGGACTAATAAATGTGCTTGAGATTAAGCATGACATGCAATTAACTAAAATTATTCTTTAACTGCACTCCATATAAATGATACTATTGATAATTTAGAGTAATAGTAGTTTAGAACTGCCCAATTCCAGAATGACTCTGTGAAGTGTACTCTTTAAAAATAGAAAACAATTTAAAAAATAATATGCATCTGGACAAACCATATTCTATAGCCAAGAAATACAATTAGCAGGAGCTCACAAGACCTTACTCCAAGGCCATGCTTTTAAAGACATCCAGAACATCATCCAAATGGGAACTATGGGGGAGTAGCATTTCAGAAGACAGGTGCTACAACAAAGAAGGTATGGGTCCTAATAGATGGAATTAACTGAGATCAATCCAATCAGGCTGAGAAAACCATGGGAAATAGGCAGTCTCTCAAATAACTTGGTCCTATGCCATGCAGATATATAGGTGGTTGCTAGCCTCTTGGCTCTCTGAGCAAAAGATGTGAGTCCCAGAAAACCGCAAGCTGTTCACTAGTGCAAGTCTACTTAAGACTAAAGAAGACTCCAGATCTGGGAAAATGAAAAATCCACAACTACTCAATCCTGGCATAAGGGAGCCTGGATTTCTTCTTCCCGATCCAGACAGGGCCAGGACACTGAAACTCGCTTGGCTGGCTAGAAATGTACACCTAAATATTTTTTTAAACTTTTTATTTATTTTATTTGGTTTGTCAATTGCTTACAAGATAATAGGTATAAATAAAAACATAGTTAGGAATACTTGGATACATATAAGAAAAATAAAAGAAACAATAGGACAGGGACGGTAGGCACGTTGGTGCACTTATGCATGCCCCCTACAGACCTCTTAGGAAAGGGGTGAGGTCAATAGTAGACAGTCTAAGGTTGAAGTTTTTGGGGTTTGGGGAAGAAACCACAGAGTCAGGTAGAGTATTCCGGACATTGATCACTCATATTGATGAAGGATGTGATTGGGGTGAATTATATGGGTGCACTGAAATATGATTTGCATTTTCTTTTATATATATAAAGGATTTGTATGGCTGTCCATGTTAAACAAATCTGAGTTGGTCACAACAGCAATAAAATCCAATTACTACAAAACATAACCATAAGACCATAAAATGGTCAAACAAAAACCACCACCTTGATCATGCCCTTAGGGTGTCCTGCAGCCAATTCCAATTACCCTTATTCTATTCTATGTACTCTATTCTATTCTACTTCAGCACCTGGGTAAAAGGCCATATTTTGATAGTTTTCCAAAAATTCAAAAGGGTGGGGGCTGCCAAATCATCGGGGGTGGGGGGGAGGTGTTCCATAAGGTCCGGGCATATTCCTGAGATACCACTGTGGCAGGATTTCAGAAAAGGAACCTGGAGGGTACCTATCCTATCTAATCTGGAGACAGAGGCAAATATTTTTTAGAAAGAGGTTGTCCTGCAAATGGTCAGATCCCTTGCCCTTTAAAAGTGATATCCAGCATTCTGAACTGTACCCAGAGGAAGCTGGAAATCAATTCACTTCATGAAACAGAGGTGCAATGTGGGCAAAACCTAGCAACATCCAATACTGTGTGCATCTCCGCACTCGGGACCGGTTGAACCTTTTGAGTGGTCTTCAAGGGCAGCCCCTTGAAACACACTGCAGTAATCCATTTTACTTATGCATTTTACTGTATTTTTAACATATGATCTTGTTAGTATTCTGTATCTTGTACTGCCTAATGGCTAACCAGTAAAGTATTGCATGTACCAGACTCCAAACTGATGGATGACCTCTCCGTGCAGTTTCATGTAAATGGTAAACAGAAGGAGAAAGTATTGATTCTTAAGGCATCTCATAGTTGAGGGGCAGAGGGTGCCATCTTGGTTGGACTAGAAGGCCACCAAGGTCTCTTTCAGCCCTATGATTCTATGATTCCTGTCAACGCCAACTGGAAGTGACTGCTAGGTAAAGGAGGAGAATCACCACATTACAGGGCCTTCACCTTCTAAGCGCTACAGTTGGTGCCTAAGGACATCATGATCAACAGTATCAATAGATACTGAGAAGATCAAGGACAGCAAGAATTGCATGCAACACTCCATCCTGGCTCCACCAGGTCATCAGCAAGTATGACCAATGCTTTCTTTGTTTTGAATCCCAGCATGAAACTGACAAAAAGAAATCCAGACAACTAGTCCATCTTCTGATTGCTTGCATTTTATTACCTGTGTCTTCTAAGCTTTCTTGTGCTTCTCCATCATCTGTTATCTCTATTTCTTTTACAAAGTTAGAAGGAAAAAGGCCTGTCTTGCCATTTAAAGTCCCACTCCACCAGCCTTCTTCCACCTGTGGAGAAAAATGATGTTGAATTATCCCTAACATGATATGTAAAGAAGCTCACTGTTCTCGCCATTAGAGCAAAAATACCATCAGAGATATACAGGAAATCAGGGGTATATTGAATATGCAGGACTAGTACATATATACTTAAATGGTCAGACCATGACAGGCAAGGAATAGTGATGTTGGACAAGGAATAAATCACTCACAAATGGATAGAAATTGCTCTACATAATCATATGACACTAAGAAAACAGAGCAGTGGGTGATAACCATTCTGTTCAACTTTACACTGAACATAAAGTATGACCAAGTATGTTACAAATAACAAAGCAAAGACTATTTTAAGAAAACTGACATTCTGGGCCAATGTCTTGCAACCAGAAG
This sequence comes from Pseudonaja textilis, assembly GCF_900518735.1. Next base: position 1,366,770 of record NW_020769344.1, on the reverse strand, counting down.
AGACAAAATACTACTGTCTGGTGGCAGTAAAAATTGGAGAAAAAAAGAATGATCTTTAATTTTCTTTTCCCCTAGATCAAGGGTTTTCAAACTCGGCAAGTTTAAGACATGTGGACTACAACTCCCAGAATTCTTGAGCTAACATGATTGGAGGAGGAATTCTGGGATTTGAAGTCTACAAGTCTTAAAGCTGTGTAGTTTGAAGACCCCTCCCTTAGATTAGTAACTGACTGAAAGTTCTAAAGAGGCTGAAAACTACTAAGCAGAACGTTTAGAAGATAAGCTTAATGAAAACTCTTAGAAGGCTGAGAACTGTTTCAATGACTTGTAAAATCTGTAGCACATTTGTTTTTCCTGAGGATGTATGTATGTGCTTTTGAAAAATCTGCAACACAAGGACTCCTAATTTAGTGACCACAATTAGCACACTGGCAACTCAGTGACTAAGTGATGCAGTTACTAAAAAGAAAAGTATGTGACTGTTTCTGTGCTTACAATTTTACTTCCTTTTTCCTTACTCTCTTACATTCCTTTTTCCTTACTTCCCTGCCCTTTGGAATGCTCAAATCAGCACTAGGATAATTAGCAAGAAGGAAATTAACATTGGTATTTACATTCAGAGGAAGGGATTACAAGAGAGTAAACAGGCACACAATGGGGAATACACATGGAAAGGAATGTGCTAGCAGCAGCTATCTGCCTAATGCATTTGTGGCTTCAAGTATCCATGGTTAGGAGGCAAACAAAAGCCCAAGGTGTGAAAATGATTAATGTCTTGTCAGTTATAGGCAGCAGCTGGCAGCCAGATAATTAAGGTAAGAGAGCTGAGCTTGTTGCAGTTAGCACCTTTTGGGAAAGCACTGCAGAGAAAAACAGCTCAGGAAGAGATCAATTGTTTAAGCAATCTGTTGGGGGGGGGATTGGAATCAGGTGCAGGACAATGTGTACTAACTATAATGGCAAACACTGACCAAGACAAACATATTGAAGATGGTCAGTGCCCTGGTCACAAAGTTGGTCAGTGCCTTGGTCACAAAGTTATTTTTTTTTCAGCACCGTTGTAATTCTGAAGTCACACAAGCTGTTGATAAACAAGCTATTTATATAGAATCAATTGTAGTCTATCTTTTTCACAGTGAAAGCAACAAAGAAATGAATATAACTAAAACAATTAATTTTTACTCCATTTATACTACTGTAGAAACTTGAATTTGGTTTAGGTGGTTCTTTAAATTAAACTGAGAGATACTTCTAGGTCAAAATAGATATTTGGGTCTCCCTAGACTTAACAGTAGGCATTGTAGAAGGAGAACTATATTAAGTCAATGGCAGACAAAAATCAGATGTGTTTGGCACCTTTTGAGACTAATACGTTTTTATTAAAAAGTGTAAGTCTTAATAAGCTTCTCATTTCTAGTATTTTAATTACTATAGTAAATCTGTATATAATAACACTATCAGACCAAACTTTCCTATTTCAATTTTTCAGAGTCCTTCAAGCATATGTCATAAATAAGGACAATAATAACTGTCATTAATTGTAAGATAGAAATCTTCAAGCATTGTCTTTTCAATAGTTTGGAATTGTAATAGCAAAACAGACATTTCTAGAGTTTAATTCAATTATGACTTTCAGATTTTTCATAAAAAATATTTAAAGTAACTTACCTCTTCATTCATATCTACAACATCACCTACTTTCAGTTCTAACTCATCTTCGTTCTGAGGAGTATATTCAAACAGAACTTTACATGGTCGCTTTTTTGACCCTGTTGATAATAAGAAAAGATATTTAAAATAAAAGTTTCATTAAAACATCAAGTTTCTATTGTTTAAGATTAAGGATACTTAAATGGTAAGAATAGATGTAGAATGTTCATTGCTATATAAAAGAAATAAACTGATTTGTAATTCCTTTAAAATTATACATATATTTTGACATAAAATTTGTAGCATACTATCCTCCCAGATTTAACACAGGAATTTAGAGTCTTTGGCACAAAGTACTGTAAAAGGCTTCTGCTCCAAACCTAAAGAAGTATCAGCCCCTTTCTCCAACACAATGTTCTGTGTTGTGTTGAAAGAGTTGTGGATGATTGTTTCCTTTCCCTCCAGAGAAGTAACTCCATGCAGGATTTATTAAGGAGCTTATCACTCCCAAATATGCAGACACAGAGAAAAGCATAATATAAGCAGAACAACCTCAGGCACATGGAAAGAATTCCTTTTTCATTCTGCAAGGAAAAAAGACCGAAGTACTTTAGGGAATGACTTTCCCTTCTTGAAATCCCACCAGAGATGTCAGCTAATCAATCAGAGATGGATGGAGAGAATTTGGACTGTGGATCATGTTAGGAATGTAAGTCACCTAACAGGTATTTGGGTTAGAAATATATAAACCAGGATAGACATTTTAATACTGTCTCTTTAAGAGAATCCTAAAAGTGTAATTGGGTGTGGTTTCTCAAACAGCCATAAGATGGAGCCAGAAACCTGGGTTGTTTAGTCTTAGTCTCAGAAGAGAGTATGTCTCAGTGAGTCTCTTTTTCCTTCTTTTGAGGAGTATTGTCGTTCCTCCATTTTTCCTAATTGACTGCTATATTCTTGGATTTGATGTAAGTTTGTTACTGAACTGTTTTTGATACTGGAATTTGTTATTGGATTATCCCTGGACTAAAAACTGACTGATCTTACCTGTGAATGACTTTGGACTGTGTTTGAACTTTGCTTAACGTTTCTGAAAGTAAAAACCTACATTTACTGTACAGTGTATCAGTGTGCTGCGTGTGTATTATTCAAACACTTCTCTCACTACGTCTCCCTGTATGCGCTCATTCTCCTAACGGGGAATTACCTCAACAGATCATATTCAGTTTAGTTCAGCAGCACTGAATCAGCTGGAACCAACTTGCTGCAAGTCACTGCTTTCTTGTTTTTCATCTGTAAACAACTTCACACATAAGTTCTGTATGCATTCAAAAAGGCTTAACACCGTACCATGCAAAGGTGGTGTTGCATCATTTCACTTAGGGAATTCATAGAAATCTACAATTTGAAGGCTAAGTGCCTAAAGTTTTACATGTTGGAAAATACAGTTTCCTTCTTTAAAAAAAAACAAAAACCAATGAGTTAGGATTATTCAACATGAATACAAATTTTGAAGAGAGTCGTGGTTAATTAATTTGAAGTATTAGAGCTAATTTTCTTTCATATCTGGACTTTTTAGTTCCAAACTCCAATGCTATTTCTCCAATTTAAATTTACACTGCATTCTGTATTAACAACTACAATATTTTGAATCTAACATGCAGGAAAATAAAGAGTAAAAGTCTGGTCCTGACCCAAAAAAACCCCCTTTTAATCCATTTTCTAATCTACCACTATTAACTTGTATCCTGATTTAAGGTCTATCAAAGTAATTTTATTTATACTCTCAGTCTGCTTTATTACCAGATATGTATGAAGTCCCTCTATTTCAGGTATGTCAAACTCATGTCATCACGCCAGTATCACATGACGTATAGGGACTTTTTTCACTAAACTGGGTATGGCCAGCATGTGATGCATCTGGCCTGTGGGCCGCGAGTTTGACAGCCTTGTTCTATTTCATCAATTTATTTTAGCTTAAAGAGAGCTACCAATTGCCTCTCAGGGAATGAATTTTGGAATGTTTTTTCTTCTTACATTTGTTCCTTTCTTAGAAAGTAGCCCAAGAAGAAAAACCAGGAGTCATTTGCAACATATAGTGGAAGGACTGCAAGAGCTACTATAGTTAGTCCCCATATAGTTCAGAGTTATAACAGCTTTGGAAAAAGTGACTGGCAACCCATCCTCCAAGTTACAATTCTTACACTATCCCTGTGATGATGTGATTGCAATTTGGGTACACAGCAACTAGTGTGCATTTATGACAGTTGCAGTGTCTGGGGGATGTCACATGACTGCAATTTGCAACCTGCCCAGCAAGCTTCCAACAAGCCAGGTCAAATGAGGAAGCCAAAGTCACATAACTATGTGATTTATTTAAAGACCACATGATTCACTTAATGACCGTAGTGATTTGCTTAACAACCATATACAATGGTCAGTCATATGACAACTCAATGATTGCATAGTTTAGTGACCTAAATTCTGATCCCAATCCTGGTAGCACAGGGACTACCTGTGTGTAGGACAGACAGGCAGAAAACTAGCTGAGTGAATCCATGAATACCAACTAGCAATCAAAAGACACAATGAAAACTCTTGAATCTCACAACACATGGACGGACACAACCACAACTCAGAAACTGTAGGCATCTTGGACAAAGTTAAATCCCTAAATGCTAGGGAATTACTGGAAGTTTGGCATTCAGATAAATGAACCACCAATAGCTACCTGCTAACTGTAGAGATAAACCATATTTACGCACTATTCAAAAGAGCAATTAAAAAAACCAAAAAGAAAATTAACATCAACAATAAAAACGGAACGTATTCTCTCCAGCAGGCAACGCCCAGATAAACAAGCAGGACTAACAACAGACAAATAATCAAGTAGAAAATACTTGAAGCAAGGAACTATTAAGAAGAAAACCATACTCCCACCAAAACTGGCAGGGTGTGATAGAACATGCACTGGAGAATCAGTAGATTACGAGTTTTAGTAAACAAAGAGCTTTCCCAGACAGAGGCCCAGATGAAGAGACTATGCAGTCCTGTGCTGGATGGGGCAGGGGGGGAAGGGAATGAGGGTAACCATAACCTAGAACTGTGATGGCGAACCTATGGCACGCGTGCCACAAGTGGCATGCAGAGGCATTTGTGCTGGCACGTGAGCTGCAGGCAAGCCTACCTCACTGCGCATGCCTGCGCCTCACAGCTGATTTTTTTTCCGGTTGGTTTGAGGCCTTTTTCAGCCTCCCAGAGGCTTGGAAAAAGCCTCTGCAAGTCTTCTCAGGCCGAATTATAGGCCCGTTTCGTCACTTCCTGTAATACTGGAAGTGACGAAACAGTCCTATAATTCAGCCTGAGAAACCTTTCAGAGGCTTTTTCCAAGCCTCTGGGAGGCTGAAAAAGGCCTCAAACCAACCAAAAAATCAGCTGTGAGGCGCAGTACAGGTAAGGGGGTGGGGATTGCATGCGCATGTGCAGGGGGTGTGGGGAGGGGCGGTGCGCATTGCATTCTGGGTGCTGGCACGCTTGCAATTTTCAGCACAGGAGCCCAAAAAGGTTAGCCAGCATTGCCCTAGAATCTCTCAAGATATGTCTAGTAGACTAAAAGATTATAATTTTAGTCTGGCAAGATTCTGCCCATTACATCTAAGGAAATAAAGGTTTGGACTCAACTGGATCACGCTGCATAACCTTTGGGTTTGGGCCTGACAGATGGCAAGCTAATGTAGTTAACAGGGGAGCAAACTCTACACTCACTCGTACTGATGATGTTACCTAGCTGGATAATAAAAATTCTGCAAGCAAACAACCAAGCTCAGAGAGCACCAAGGACTCTACATTTCTTAGAATAATCATTTCAATGGACTGGCAGACACACAGACTGACGGGAATGTTTAATATTACACTGCTATCGCTACTCAGAACCTACCCTTAGCAAAGGATAATGCAAGTTCAGAGTACCCTGTAAGAAGGGGCATCCCATTTGTTTTTTCCTAGAAGGCAGGAAAGAAACAGATAGGTCATTCCGACTTGTTTGTTCCTGCAAACTTATGGATACTTAAAGGTTTCTTTAATTAGAGATTTTAAATGTCCTACTTTATGAATAAAGAGATCAATTCAAAAATACAATAGCACTTTTTTTCTAACCCAATAAAGATCAAATTAAACCTCTCTCCACTTCTTTGTGACTTCAGGAAAATAAATTAATATTTATATATTAATTAAAAAGTACCATACTGCAGAAATCAAATACAATACATACTTCTTCTGAAGCCTTTACCCTGAGGCTGGAATGCTCCGGTTGGAAGCCCGTAAGTACTCATACGCTGAACAAGGTTGGCCACATTTCCATGCCTTTCTCTTTTGACTGGCAAACCATCTTCTTTAGATTCAGTTTCTCTCTTAACCTCCTGGTAAATATAAAATGGGAAGTTAATTAACTATTTTGTTCATAGTAAAATAAATGTAGTACGTTTAGTGTAATTTCCCTGCCATACAAATATAAACTTGCAAAAATGAGCCCATTTAACAGGCACACGCCTAGAAAGCAGGTTCAGCGGAAGCAACTTAGCCAAGGATTTTGAGTTCACGTGTCTCTATATTCCAAAGTCAGTTTCAGGTTCCCTTATACTTATAATAAAGGCAATTCCATTTGAAAGGAGTATTGCTTTTGCATGACATGCTTTAGAATACTATTTTTTTAAAATTAATACTTTGTTTATGAATATATTTTATTTGTTTAAAATACTTGGCTTCTTAACTTGTAAAGAACAACCTCAAGCAGTTCAATAATAATAAAGCAATATTTATTTACGACCCTTGTAATCTCTTTTATCAGGGGGAAGTCAGGGCAACTGAATGCAGCTGAGTGTTTACTGGCCAGATGCCCTTCTTGAAGCCTACATGGAGTTCGCAGCAGATATTTTCTCTTTGTGCCCTGATAGAGAAACATCTGTTGCTACCTAGGATTGAACATGCAACCTTCCAAGCGGGAGGTGACCATCCTCTAGGCCACAGTACCACTCAATAATATTCGCAGCAAAAAACTACACCTTGCCCTGCCACCCACAAAGCATTCTCCCATAAATTTGCTGGCCTCCAACCTTACCGTAGCAAATAACACTGCTGAGAGACCCAAAAAGGCCAGGATGGATATACTAGCCCAAGTCTGACCTTTCCAGAAGTCATCTGCATATACCACACTAATGCTATATCAGCCTGGCCTGAATTGTGATTAACAGATAGTCCTCGACATTGGCACTGGATTTCCCGTCATTAAGTGACGCAGTCATCAAGCGTGACTACATTGCTTACTGAGAGCAATGCTTTTAGTCTCAGTTGCCATCATTAACTGAATCCCAATTGTTAGGCAAATAAACTTCCTGCTGGTTTCCCAGAAAATGGAACATTGGAGAGAGGACAAAAATTATCCGTTGATCTTGGGTTCAAGGATGGTCTCTTTAAGAAAGGGGTGCATCACTACCCCTATCCAAGCTGGGAGAACAACCCCCTCCCACAATGAGGCATTAACTATGGCTTGGATCCATTCATGTGTCATCTCCTTGGAATCCTTAAACAGCCAGGAAGAACATGGATCCAGAAAAACAGGTGGTACAGCAAGGATCAAACTCTTTCCAAATAATCGAAGTAAGACATATATCCCCATCACTTTCACAAGATATACCATAACCATCATAGTTTACTAGCAAACTAGATAAAGTATTAATTAAGCTCTTAAAACTTAATTAATTTCATATTAACTATTTTAAGCATATTAAGAAAATTTCCAGACTTCTTGATTTCTATTGGACAATTTTTTTTACTCTGCCCAAAAATATGGAAACCTTGCAGCAAGCTAAATAACATTTGACCTCTGGAAGAAAGTCATTTCTATGCCAGCAGGGAAAAAATATGATTCCTGGAACTTCTCATTTCCTTTCTCCCACAAATGGCAATCATGCAGCTAAGTAATCCTTGTGGTTTGATTTCAAAGACTGTCTTGAAATACCTCTTGATATATATGACTATATCACGAGGAGTTACCAATTCACGCCACATAAAAAGAAAGCTATGCAGTAACAGCCTACTATTCTCCTGCCACTGGCTGGAGTGATGTGACTTGATCCAGGGAAGCACAAGCCCTTACTCACACAGTGCAGGTAACAGAATAACCGAGTTGCAAGGGACCTTGGAGGTCTTCTAGTCCAACCCCCTGCTCAAGCAGGAGACCCTGTACCATTCTGGATAAATGGCTGTCCCAATATCTTCTTAGAAACCTCCAGTGACGGAGCATTCACCGCTTCTGGAGGCAAGCTGTTCCACTGGTTAATTGTTTTCACTGTTAGGAAATTTCTCCTTAATTCCAGGTCTCCTTGGTTAGTTTCCATCCACTGTTTCTCGCCTTGCCTTCTAATACTTTGGAAAATAAGTTGACCCCCTCCTCTTTGTGGCAACCCCCACAAATATTGAAACACAGCTATCATGCTACCCCTTCTTTTCATTAGGCGAGACATATTGTGCTAAACATGACTGTAAAAAATACGATTTTTGTAATAAAGTTGTCAAGATCTGGAATGCTCTATCTGGTTCAATTGTTTCAGCTACAAATTTTCACAGTTTTAGTCACAAATTGACTTCTGTAGACCTCACTTCTTATTTAAAAGGTCCATAGAGGGGGCATAAGCGCAGTGAAAACGTGCCTAATGTCTCTGTCATTTTAAAAAACATTATTTCCGTTTTCATTTGTTTTGACAAATTACAATAAATAAATACATACATACATACATACATACATATACAACAAATATTCAATTCCTGTATTCTTTCTTCATATGTTTTAGCCTCCAGTCTCCTAAACATCGTTGTTGCTCTTCTCTGCACTCTTTCCAGAGTCTCAACATTTTTTTTAATATTGTGATGACCAAAACTGGATGCAGTATTCCATGTGTAGTCTTATGAAGACAATTATAAAGTGGACCTAACATTTCATGTGATCTTGCTCCTATCCCTCCATTTAAGGAAGCCGAGGATTACATTGGCTTTTTTGGTGGCTGTAGTATACAGCCTGCTCATATTTAATTGGCTGTCTCCTAGGACTCCTAGATCCCTTTCACAGTTGCTGCTATTGAGCCAAGTTCCACCTATTCTTCCTGTATATTTGGTTTTTCTTGCCTAAGTGTAAAACCTTTCTTTTCTCTACATTGAATTCCATTTTGTTGATAGGGTCCAGTGTTCAAATATGTTGAGTTCCTTCTGAATCTTGAGCCTATCTTCTGGGGTGCTGGCTATTTCTGCCAGCTTGGTGTCATCTGCAAATCTGATGAGTTCCCCTTCTACTCCCTCATCTAAATCGTTTATGAATATATTGAAGAGTACTGAGCCTAAGGCAAAACATTTGGGAACCCCACTGCTTACTTCCCTCCATGTAGATGTAGTTCCATTAAGGACTACACATTGAGTGAAATGTGTCATCCAGTTTCAAATCCATCTGGTGGTGGTGCTGTCTGAGTATTTTATGGCAACCTCAAAGGCCTATTCAAATAATACAGATTCTCAACTTACAACTACAATCCAGTCCAAAATTTCAGTTGCTAGGTGAGACAGGTGTTCAATGAGTTTTGTTCCATTTTATGACCTGTCTTGCCACACTTGTTAAGTGAATCACTGAAGGTATTAAGTTAGTAACCCAGTTCTCAAGTGACCTTCATTCAATATTCCTTAGTCATTGAGCAATACATGCTCAGTTCTGACTGTAGCATTTGCAAGTACTTTCCCAAATATTTTTGCATTACTCTTTTGGCTGCATAAACAATCTCGGTTTCCTGATAGGAAATGCTTTCCCCATCTCAAGCTATACATTTCTGTGTACTATTTATATCTTTACGTGACATCCAAGTTGAATTATTAATATTGAAGCTATGTAACAAATAGCGAACAGCAGGTAAAAACAATTTAAGGTTATCCTAGTGCAAGCATGTAAGCAGTTTAGCAGAGAACGTTTGAGTATTTCCTCTGCATTATTTTAAATTAATATTGTTCCCTATAGACGGCATCACAATTGCCGATATCACCTACATAAAACACTGATTCACAGTATGGATTCTATTACTTTGTGCATTAGACACAAGCAAACCCATCATCAATGCCTTTCTCCATTAGAGCTCAGGAAGAAATAAAAAAAATCTCTAATATAGGAATAAAAATAATTTAGAAACTATAACATTAATTATTTCAGTTACCAACAATACAAAAATTCCTCACCAAAATAAGTTTCCCAGGATAGTTACCACAAGGAAGCTGATTTAAATAACTGGATGCAAAAAAAATAAAATAAAGTATTCTGTTTGTTTCAGTCTTAACAACAGTTAGAGAGTTGGTCAGGTTTTTTTTTTCCAAAAGAGCTTTTATTTGGAAACATCTTAAAAATAGCCTGCTTTGTTTTTTCCTTTCAGCAAGGCTAAACAAGAAATGCACGATATAATCAATACCTAAATTCTGCAGCTTAATTTTACCTTGCAAAATTCATTAAAGTCCATTAAAAATGGAATATCTCAATCCATATCCCAATTATAGCATTATCTAAATCCAAATAAATACAGTTTGTGAAAAATAAAACAGCTGTCTGAGCCTGAAAAAAAAATATTATTTGCAAACAGTCCTTTAGACAATGCTATAACATTACATAATCACCTAAATCATTTTAAAAATAAAACCATCATGATTTAACAAGGTTTAGGTAGTAACTTCTAGCAAGAAATGTTTTAAAAGAACTTACTGGCTCTAAAGACATATTTGCTTCAACACACCCAGGTGTATGTGCTGCAGAAATTTTTACCTAGTTGTTGCAGTGGCCAAAGTTCAAATATTAACTAAGCAAATATTTCCTGGTTTGCCTACGCTTGTAGCAATACCTATTTATACCTGTTAAGGAAGATCAACAATCCTCCGCCCCACACAAAAAGTTATTATCCCTTTGTACTCAGTGGTACAATTCTCCTAAGAGAATAACTATCTGCAGCTTTATTGTACTGGCCATTACTCTTTTTCAAAAAATATTTTTTTTACAAAATTAATAATGTCCATCATCAGTGAGGCACCTGCTATTTATACCTCTCAGATCTTTTCCCATCTCTTTTCCTAGAGAGATATGCTTTGTATTTCTTGCTTTTTATTTCTGTGAATTTAGGATCTGTGAATATAGAAGAATTATTAAAGAAATATTAAAAATATTTGTTTAAAAAAGCTAATTCAACCAAAATGCTTGCCCAGTCTTCTTTGGTGCTCTATTTAACCCGACTTCCGGTTTGAAGGGCTTCGGTGACAGACAGGAATCCGCGATCGTGCACGGTTTCTGCCTGGGCTCACCGCTGGAGCGCCCCGAGCCGGTGGTGAAGAAGGGGGAAGACTGCCAGCAGGGTCGAGGAGAGCCACATCTCTCCTCCTCAGCTGCCCATTACTCCCTTTCTCGAAGGCGGTAGGAGCGGTGGTCAGAATGGCCGCCTCAAAGAAGAACTCAACTGGAAAAGAACGTGCAGGAGGAAGATAAGAAGTGAAAGTTTTGGCTGACCGGGCTAAGTTGAAAAAGCAATAACTAAAATGCCGTGGAATTTAAATTTTACAAGAAATAACATCGCTCCCAAAGAAGAGTCGGAAGCAGTGAAAGAAAGTGAAAAGGGAAAGGTTTGACTTTTTCTTTTCTTTTCTCTCCTTCCTTATATTGGCAATTAAGAATAAGAAATTGGAAAAATCCACTTTGGCATCAATAGGCAATTAAGCTGAAAATATAACTTAATGCCAAAGGGACAATAAAGATTTCTGGATATTAAAAACTTTTTCTTCTATAAGCAGGAAAGGAGAGAAAAAGAATAAGGGCAGGATCTGGAAGAGGGAGGAGACTGCCTGGATTTTAAAAGAATCTAAAGTAAAATTTCAGTAAGACTTCTAAAAGATACATTTTAACTGAAACTTTGCAACTAAATAGTAACCCCAGGAAGAGAAAGTAGAAAAAAAGCAAAAGCAAAAAGAAACAGCTTGTGTGTATTTGGATTACTTGGTGACTTGGATTTTTGGCTATTACATTTTAATGACTAAAATCAATCGGGTGATTGTTTAAAAATTTCTACAATGGCATTACTTTTGGATGAATTGAAAATGGAACTTAAAAAGTACAAATAAGATGCACAAGAAGGGAAGGGTTCCTTTGGCTTCGTTTTTCAATTTCTAGAAATGGAGATTTGGAACTATGAGAAACAACAAGAAAAGACTGCAAAACAAGAAGACTGGGACAAAGAAGAAACCATCTTTAATGAACAAGTAACTCTATGTGGGGAAGAAAAGGGAAAGTGGGGAAAGAGGATGGAGAATTTAAGACTTAAAAAAACAACTAAAGAAAAGAAAAATAATTCGAAAAATAAGTATAATACTGGAAAACAACAGAAAAGGGAAATACAGAAGACGGAAATAGAGGTAGAGAGACAAAGGGGTAAAAAGGGGAGAGAGAAGAAGAGAGAGAAGGAAAGGAAAAGAAGTTACAAAGGTCCGGAGCAAGATATAAAGAAACAGGACTTATTTAGAGATAATGGGTGAAAATTTAACTGAAAGTGGGATTCTGTAAAGGTACATGAGATTGTGTTGTTATATTTGAAATAGAAATAATTTTAGAAAATTGGAAACATATAATTAGAATGAGGGATAGAGTGGTTAGTGTTTGTGAATAAAGTAAATAAAATAAAATAAATGAGAAAATTGAATTAGGAAGGAATGGGAACATTTTAACTAGTCAATGTTTTATAAAATATAAGTGAAGAGGGGGGGAATTGATTATGGAAAGTTTATAATTGTTCCCATAGAAGTATGATATTTAATTGAAAAGTAACGTGAAAAATGTTAAGACTGTAATGAATATTAATATTAATGATAGAATTGAATTGGAATGGAATGTTGTTTTAATTATATACATTTATAATTTCTTCTTTTCTTTCTTTTTTTTAAGAGTACTGTGTGTAGTTTAAGAATGTACCAAGCAGAATCCGAATGGAAGTTATGTATTATATTGAGTGTTATAACTTTAGGGGAAAGATATAAAGGCGTCATACTCCAATCAGTAACTACAGGAGAAATTTTGTTTAATGAGAAAAGATAATAGACAATTGAAACAGGACAGATAAAAAATATAAATATAATTATTTGAATTGAGATGAAATAAATACAATAAAATTGAGGAAATTAAAAGAGGGGAGAAGCCATGTAGAAAATGTAAAATTGTAATAAGATATGGAATAGAATATAAAAATGAGCATGAACCTGAATTTGTGTCTGTACGAAGAAATGTAACCCGGGATTATGCTGTTTTCAAAAAAGAGGTTTTAATTGTATTTCTTTTCTCTTTGTGAAAACTCAAATAAAATTTACAAAAAAAAAAAAGCTGGGGTAACTTCCAGGGTCTGGCTTTTATATCTTAGTACAGACTCAGCTAAATGACATCATAGGAATGAGTCAACCCATCCTGGGCTCTCGATGCACCATGGAGGAGAATACTGAATTATTCACGTGCTTTAGATTGATGGTACCTACCCAGAGTCATTGGGAGTTGGATGGCATATACATTTAATAAATTATTATTTTTAATAATATGCTCTTGATACATTCAAGATTCCCACATCTAATTAAATCCAGATTATGATAGTCTGAGGATTCTTTAAAATTGATTCTATTAAAAATAGTAATTAATTCTATTTTAGAACCAGTAATAAAAGCAGAATATTGTATTTTAAATCAAATATATTTTATGGTTCTTACTGTCATGATACAAATTTGGAATCTGAAAGACAGGGAGGGATTCTTTGGCTAGATAAGATTGATAAATTCTGGACTATACAAGGAAGAAGCACAATTTTGCTTGTGAAACATATTAACAGTGTATAGAATTTATTCTATGTGAATTAAGGTAGCACCTTTAACTCAAGAGTTGCACTATTACTGGTTGGTTTCTGGGTACATTCATTTTATTGTTTTGTCAACTTTAAAGCTATCTGGATACTTTTGGGGTGACCTGATCTCAGTGGTATCTACTCATCTAATAAGATTAAGGACTGAGTGCTCAGGTTTGGTCCCCACTCTGGAAAACAATGGTCTGACAGGGATCAGCATTCCTCCTTGGATCAGGTCAGTGCCAAAATTATTGGCAGTTAGAAAGGCCATTATGACATGGCTTTCTTCAGAAGTCTTTTAGGCATGACTGAGAATTGAGTCCTCCTCAGCTGTATTCATCATTATTTTGTATATGAGTTTTCTTGCTGCAATATCACTGGTTTTTAAGTTATTCATTACACTATTTTTAGGTGATGTAATGAATAATTACATTATTATACAGTAGTTTGCTCCTGGTTGCTCCTATTTCAATATTTTCAATATTTATGTGAACAGGGTGACTGTGTTCATATTTTGAATGCTATATGTGCAAAGAAGCCTAACTCATAAGTCATGTTTCCTGGCTTAAAATTGTAGAAATAGACTTTTGAATTTTTATGAAAGAATAAATAACATTTGGAGCTATCCAGGTATATTTCTAGTTTTGCTCAGAAAATCAATTTTAAAAATTAATTTTTGCCTATCAGTGAAATAGTATCCACTAGTAAAACATATTATTTTCTTTATTACCTACCAGGACATATTGATGTCACAATTTCCTGCACTCTATTAAGTATTTCAGATGGGAAGGTCATGATTAGCATGTAAGGCCACTGAAGGCAAGCACATATTTTTATCATGACCAAGTTGTCATGTATTGAATACCTACTATTCTACTTGCAGTTCAGTGCACAACTAGCATCTACATATAGAAAGGATGTAGTGATTACTCACTACAGAAATATTAACCAAAGGAAATGCTATCAGTCCTGCCTTAGGCATGAAAGCTGGCTAAGTGACTTTGGGTCAGTTACTCACTTCTCAGCCCAACCCACCTCACAAGGTTGTTGCTCCAGGAAAAATAGGAGGACAAAGGAGTATTAGGTATGTTCAGCCTTGAGTTATTTATAAAAATAATAGGCAGGATAAAAAAAAGCACACTGAAATATCTTATGTAAATATGCTATATTACACCACTCTTCAAATACCCTTTTCTGATCTCTCAGCTAAATTCTCACCAGTATAACAATAGCTAACTTATATACCGCTTCACAATGCTTTACAGACCTCTTTGCACAGTTTACTCCCAACAATCCTCATTTTACCGACCTTGGAAGGGTGGAAGGCTGAGTCAACCTTGAGTCACTCAGAATCGAAGCGCCAAACTGTTGGCAGCAGGCAGTAAGCAGAAATAGCCTATAGTACTGCATTCTAATCATTGCACCACCACAGTTCTTAATATAGATCTAATAAATAAAGTTACCCAACAACTTTAATGAAGAATGAATGCTTACCTTAACAAAGTTATCAGGGAACATGCCCCTTTTCCCATTTAGTTCTCCTTCTAGCCATCCTTCCTCTTCAAGCTTTTTCACATTCCTTATGATTTCACCAACTCGAATGGTTAGCTCATCATCATGTACAGCATCATAATTGTATTCCACAACATATTCAACTGGGGTAAAGGAAAAAAAGTCAGCTTAGTTAAATAAAACCTATAAAATGTAAAAAAAAAATTGACATTTAAAAAAATATAAAGTGAAAATGAACCCTGAACCCTGACAACTGTACTTTATGAAGTCTCTCTTACAAATTGCCCTGATTTTAGATTATGTTGCAACAGTAAATTTAGTTGTTAGAAAATAAAAAGAAGTACAATTTATTTCTGTATAAATTATCCAACACAGAACACATTCAGCTGCACCTTTTTGGAAGTTCAATCTATACCAAAAGGAAAGGGCCACATCTTTTCTGTTCTAAGGGATTTATTCTGTAATCATAAAACTAAATCAGAGTGAGCAGTAATTCTTCTCCTTTTCTTCAATACCCCAAATTTTAAAACAGTCATCCGGAGACAATATAATCACTGTTGCAAAGATTACAATCACACAGGTATAAGCAAAAGAACTTCTCCAGTCATGAGTCCTTTTGATTTTGTTTTGATGACTGAAAACTTTCATCTCAGCCTTATTATAGCTTTTTAAAATTCAAAATATAAAAAGAAATGTTACTGTATTAATTCCTCAATATATCCCCACATAAACTGCTTGTTAATTAGTTGGCAAACCAACAGAGGATAGGCAAATATTTTCTGCCTGTCATGAACAAGTTGTTATTATTTTTATAGTTTGTCACACAATCAGCCAAGTGTTTAGACTGGATTTGGTGTTTTTACCCCACCTATCAAGTCCTTCCCAAGGACCCAAGGTAGGTAGATGTTGTTGCCTGATGGTGTTAAAAGTATTATTGCAGGATGGAAGCTGTTCCAAGTAAAGCTACCTTTTATAATTAACTGATTGTGATTTTGTCAATGCCATCAGTGTTTATATGTTGTTCTGGTTATTTTGGAACTGGGCACTACTTATATGGACAAGGTTGGATCAAGAAAATGGAAAAGTGTGATTAAGTCAGCCCGGGTGCTGTCCAGTGTAGATTGCAGCACAGACCACAAATGATTGGTATCAGATAACTTTGAAAATTGAAAAAGTAGATATGCTAGAAAGATTTGACTTAGAGCGTAGTTAGACTGTAAGATCAACATGAGGAATAGATTTGGTACTTTTAATTTATGTGAAAGAAAACTTGAAGGACAAGATTGAAGAGAAAAAAAATCCCAAAATGAAAAAAGTTAATGTGATTTGTATAAATTAAATGCCATCTTCAGTGTACATTATACATAAGAAAACTATAAAAAAATAAAACAAAAACATACATTCACATTCTATGCAATTGAACTGAAAACCCCTGATATTGCATTAATATTGCACTATACAGTTGAATTCAATAGTTACTACCCTGGGATAGGTATATATTTGAAAGTAAATATTGGCTTGTTTTCTTCTTTTAAGCATTTATTTATCAAGATAGCCATTGCCAAAACCCAACACTCATTTCTGTCATGCCCCTATCGGAGCCTGAATCTGCGAAGGAAGAAAAGCCCGAGGTAGAACTGACAGAGATCGAAGGGGGGCTTTGTTGGCTTCATAGGAATGTGAGGAGAAGCAGGCCGAGTCAGGCCAGGGCCTTTCAGGATTGGGACGGCTTGTAGGCAGAGACGACCAGGGGCAGGATGACCAAGAGATGGCAAGCAGTGAACATGAGGAGTGACAGAGTTCAGGCGATGAGCAGGGACCACCCCCTCCTGTTCCCCAAGCGCGAAGATGGAGCGAAGGCGAAAGCAGCACAGGCTGACCCGATGACTCAGGAGGTCCCGAAACCATTGCCTTGTTCCTTTGCTTCCTGAAACCATTGCCATGTTCTTTTGCTTCCTGGACTCATTGACCTATCCCTTGCCACACTGGATTCCTTACTTTGCGGTCATTGTGCTCACTGGACTACTTACAGCCAGAGGCTGCTGGAGGTGTGTGTGTGTGTGTGTGTGTGTGTGTGTGTGTGTGATCACTTTGCTCAGGGACTTGCCATCAACATGGGAGCGTTTGGGGGAAAGTTGGAGCAATAAAGGGGCGATTTGAACTATCAGCTGACAGTGTTGCCTCTGTGCCTTGACCTGGGTCATCACACTTTTCTAAGGTGCTTCATCAGAAAACACTTGTATTAAGGAGCACCTAATCTTGTTATCTTTGCGTGAAAAAACACCAATCACCATTTTTTTAAATTTTTATTTATTTTTGTCAATTGTTTACAAGATAATAGGTACAAGTAAAAACATAGTTATGATTACATGGATACATATAAGAAAAAAAATAAAGGAAATGGGCGTTGGTAGAAGTTACCGTGAACGCCCTTTCTATCTATGCTGCGAGAGAGCCCAGGATGGGTTGACTCCTTCCTATGACGTCGTAGCTGAGTCTGTACTAAGATATAAATCCAGGCCCCAGGAGAGACCCCAGCTTTGGCAAAGATACTTGACAGACTGAAAGGTGTCTCTGAAAGCCCAAAATAAATACAGAAATATGTCTTACCCTCTCCAGACGAATCAAGGGAGGGGCTGGGCTCTCTCACAGCAGAGATAGAAAGGGCGTTCAGGGTAACTTCTACCAATACCTATTCTCCTCCATGCTGCATCGAGAGCCCAGGATGGGACATACCCAAGCTTGCATGTCCATGGGCGGGTCCTCGTCTGGCTCATCACACCGATTGTTGAACCACTCGTTGAAGCACCCATCTGCCGAAGGCTGCAGTTGCCGAGGCAAAAGCATCCAGACAGTAGTGTCTGATGAAAGGAGACGGGGATGTCCACATGGCCACACGACAAATCTCCTCCAAGGATGCTTGGGTCACCCAGGAAGCCGAAGTGGCTGCGTTTCTGGTAGAGTGCGCCATCAGACCTCGGGGAACTGGAAGGGCGGCAGCTTTGTAGGCCTGCTCAATGCAAGACCTGACCCACCTGCTAATAGTAGAAGAGGCCTTGTGCCCCAAGTGAGAAGGGAAAAAGGAAACAAACATGGCTTCCGACTTCCTGAAGGAGGAAGTGCGCTTAATGTATATTCTAAGAGCCCTTCTTACATCTAGCGTGTGCCACTGCTGCTCTAAGTCATGGTGCGGGAGAGGACAGAAATCAGGCAAAACAATGTTCTGGGACCTGTGAAACCAGGTGTCAACCTTCGGAATAAATGAGGGGGCAGACAAAGAACAACCCTATCACCGTGAAAGGAACAAAAGTCCTGTCTGATGGAAAGAGCAGCAAGCTCGGAAACCCTCCTGGCAGAAGTGATGGCAACAAGGAACACTACCTTCAGAGTCAGGAAACAGAGAGACACTGTTCTAAGGGGTTCAAAGGGGGGCTTTGTAAGGACATTAAAGGACCAAATGAAGGTCCCAGGAAGGATACCTGTGAACCACCGGAGGGTGCAGGTTGGAAGCCCCTTTCAAAAACCTCCTGACTGAAGTGTGATGGGATAAGGAAGGAAGCGAACCCCATGAAAGGACTGAGGAGAGGGCCGCAACCTGCCTGCGTAAGGTGTTGGGGGCCAAACCTTTCTCCAGCCCATGCTGAAGGAAGCTAAGAACTTCTGCCAACTGGGCTGAAGCAGGAGAAAGACCTCCCCTGAGGCACCATCGGGAAAAAGCCTTCCAGGTGGCATCATAGATGCACCTTGTAGAAGGTTTGCGAGAAGCCAGGATAGTGAGGATGACCCCTTCTGGAAATTAGAAATTTTTCTATTAAGCCCCTCAGGGTATAAATGGCCCCCGGGTTTACAAAACAGCCGCTCACCTCGTGGTGAAAGGCTTGAATCCAAGATGGCCACTGACTACAGGAAAACAGGCTCCAAGATTGAAGAATCGCTCCTTAGGCTATACAGAGCCCCGAGCAAAGTCAGCAAGGGAAAAACACAGCAACCAACTACACGATCAGCTGGCTTGAGCTCTTATCAGTTTGCCGATCGCTTTTTAGACCGCTCAAACTGCAGGCGTGGGGGAGGTCTGCAGACGCTGCCCAGCTTGCCTGCACAGAGCTCTGTGATGCTGCTCCCAACGTTGCAGGGATCTCCTGAAAGAGCAGCTGCCCAGATCCCTGGGAGCTGCTTGAAGAGAGGAAAAAAGTACTGAAGATCACTGGTGATTGCTATCTAACAGAACACTTTCAGAGACACAGCTACTGACTGAAAGGAGCTTAGTCAAAAGCTGGGGTCTCTCCTGGAGGCTGGCTTTTATATCTTAGTACAGACTCAGCTATGATGTCATAGGAAGGAGTCAACCCATCCTGGGCTCTCGATGCAGCATGGAGGAGAACAACAGGACAAGGACGGTAGGCATGTTGGTGCACTTATGCACACCACCATGATGTTTACAGTGTAGGCAGGCCCTCCTGATATGAAGAATGAATGAAGTGATAACTCATTAAAGCTTCTTCGAGCATATTAATTACATTTATAACAGAGTAACTCAAATTCAAACCAATGGAAGTTACAGGAAACTAAACCAACCACTTTACAAGAAAATGAATACTATAAGATAACTTTATAAGTTCACTCCCAAGAAAAAGAAATAAAAGGCAGATCTTGACTTCCTTAAGAATATATCCTGGCAATTTTGAAAGGAAATCCAGAATCATGTTATGTGAGGTTGGTGGCCCTGTAAATTTACTAAATAAATAAATTCAATTTCAGTTTTAATATTTAAAACTTCTAAATTCATTCTGTTTACATATCAGAAATGAGAGATTAGGAAAAGAATTCAGCAATGTTTGATTACTTTCTTCAGTTATTTGGATACTCTAAAGCAGGGGTCTTCAAACTTGACAGCTTGAAGACTTGTGGACTTCAACTCCCAGAATTCTTCCTCCAGTCATGTTAGCTCAGGAATTCTGGGAGTTGAAGTCCACAAGTCTTAAAACTTGCCAAGTTTGAAGACCCTTGCTCTAAAGAATGAGTTACAACAGTTTAAAGAGAGTTAAATTAAACTTTTTATTTTCACCCATGGAATCTTTCATACAAATCAGCTTTTTTTATTGTTTCACTATGCCAAACTAAATTGTGGGGCAATTCCCTTTCAGAACTTATAACACAGGCAGGCCAAAACCTCTCTGGGCCAAGCTGGAAGCTGAGATTCTTTTTTTTAGGGATGACCTCTGAAAACAGCATGTTTTTTTTCTTTTCTTTACAATTAAGTTTCCAGCAGTGCAATAGTATTATTCTGCAAATATTCAGAGAAAGCAATTTTTTGTTAAATGAAGATAAACATGGGAATAGGAAACAATTATTTCTCTTTAATTGTATATTTTCTCTCAGCTTTCTTTCCAAAATTTTTTCAATGGAAACAGTCCAAATGTTCTCTTTTGAGTTGGGCATCCCTAACAACAACTATATTTCAATTGCTTCAAGTTTATCAACAAACCAGTATTAGCTAGATTTACAAATTCTATGAGCAAGTTTTGTAAGTCTATTTCCACAACCATAAACATTCACCAGCAATATCACTAGATGGCAGTAGTACACATTGACCTAGTTTTTGAAAACAGATTTTTAAATGCCAAAATTTTGCAATGTTTCTGTTCTCTTGTAAGATTTCAGCCAAATTAGTTCTTTGTCTAAAATAATATTTTTTAAAAACACCAGAATTTTAGATAAAGTATTTTAGGTTATTTCTCCCATTCAAAATTATCAGTCACCTGTTTGAAAACTTGCTGTCCCTGCTAAAATCCTTCCATTCTATTAACATTAGCCTCTCTCCACTCGCTATCTGCTATTGAAGAAGCCATGCAGGGGGAGGGGGGAGAGGGAAGCATTAGTTCTTAATAATTTGTGCACATTCTTACCTTTATGGAAATCTGTTAAGTGTAAATTATTGTACAAAACTGATCTCTTCTTCTCCTTCATAGGCAAAGCCTTCTTATTTCTAAACTTTATGAACTGCTCTGGGAAACTTTTTTTAAAACTGAAACACTGAGAAAAAAGGTGTACTATTGTAATAGCTTTCACTGCATTGAAATATGAAGGAATTTGCCAAATTATTTTAAAAGACGTATACTGAATGTTGCAAAGGTTCTGGAAGACATGTTATGACTACTTCTTTTATACCATACTGGTACTGAATATCACATCACAAAATATCTTTTAGTGTTAACTCCTGTGCTGTAGCACCTCCAAATGATCCTAAAGTTATCTAGTTATTTACTCTAGCCCCTGGATCCTCATGTTTCTAGTACTGCTTTTTTATTGTGCTCAAAATCTATCAGTGCACAGAAACTGTATTTTTTAAAATTATTGGATATAATTTCTTAGGAAATGAAAAAAGCCACAGCACTGGTGTGGGCTTATTGACATAACTTTTGCCAATAGGAAACGGTTTCAAAATATTGCCCTGTGCAAGTTTAGAGCCCAACACTGTGCTTATAGAGAAAGGCCAAGAAGAAAGCAAGCTTTAACTCTATCATATATACATGAGACTTCACTACTGAATTCTATAGATAAACTTTGTACAGCAGTAAAACAAAAGTTATCATCGGCAGGTACTTCAGTTCCAAATCATAGCCTTACAACTATTCTGCCTATGGAAGTCAATAATCAAGAGTTAATTTTAGTTGTCTTTGAGCATCTGCCATTTTTCTACCACACAATACGCCACAAACATTTAACTGTGTAGGCTACTGTTTCCTGTTCAAGCAATAAGCAATGTTTTTTTTTAAGAAGGAAGCTTCCAGGAATTTTATATAAATATGGATTTTTCATACTTAAAAGACAGAAACACAATTTTAAAAAAGCAACCGAAGTTTATTGCCAAAACTTGAATGGTAATACAAACACTAATGCTATAATAGTCAACATCTGGTTATAGGCATAAGTACAAGCATCTTAATAATACTGGTATTCAAGTGTTATTAATTAATATGCACTATTTTGTAAAATGTTGTCAAAAATAAAACTCTACTTGAATTATCTAGCAGAAAAACCATCAACAGAGCTGAAGTCCCATTACACTGAATTTGAATTATTCATAAAATTATGCCATTGGAATAATCTAGATTAAGTCAAACTCTGGAAAGCAGCAGCATGGGTACAGATGTAAAGTGATAACGTTTAATAATCATTTAAAACCAAGAGCTAGAACAAATGCATGATCCTTGAAAGAGAGAAAATTGTACAAAAAAAAGTTTGATGCATGGAATTTCCTCCCACTTATGTTAATTGAAGGGATTATTTACTACTCACTGGCAGTAATACAACAGTGTGAAGGTATTTCTGTCACAGAGTTAATGCCACCTTTGAGATTATATGAAATAATATTGCCCAAGAAACTAGCTTGATAAAGTGCCTGGCAATCTGTAGATCTCTTTTTGAAACTCCACTCCACCCTATTCCAAAATTACTGTTAATACTGCAATGCATACTATTTGTATTTACTCAGAAGCAATTTCCACTGTTCCCTATGTGATCTTCCCTGTAGATAATATGTGAGTCTTTTATACTTTTAATGTATATCTCAAGGCTGAAATGTTTATTTAATTGTGAATCAGCTAGTAAATTTCCACATGAATTGAACTATATAATTTGCTTGTTGAAAATAGCTTGAAATATGCATCCTAAGATAGCCAAGTAACGCTTCTGGTTGGAATGTGCTTACCTACTATTCCCAAAATGATTCCAGACTCTCTGTTACTTCAACACATTAACTTTTATACCACCCAACAACACAATTTGGCTATCTTGAATCAGATTTGGGGCTGCCATCGGGCTATGTTTGACCAGTGGACTAGTCCTACTTAGAATGACAACAGCATTCATTATCACCATTTTTTCAAGACCTTGCCTACAATATAGCATGCCAGATTTCTCCAGAAAAAGAATTAAGACATTAATCCAATTATCAATACCAGGAGGATGAGGAAATGACTTTTGCTACATCCAGTGCAAAACACTGTACTTAGTTTTCCTGGAGTAAACTAGTAATTCAAAAAACAAACAACACACACACAGTTCGAACTTTTCATTTTTAAGATTTATCACTGTACAAAAACATCAATACTTATTATAAATAAAAGATGACTACATTTAGTAATATATAAGATCTAGCAGTATATTGAAAAAGGAGATATAGTTTATAGTTTGAAACAATGGTCAAATCAGTTAACTGCAGATCTGTATGTGATTTATTTGGTTTGGGTATAAAATTGATGTGACAACTGTAATATTCTACTCCTTGGGGAGGCAAAGTTGAGCTTGTAAATGTACAGGCAATGCTTCAAATACCATAGAATCTAGCAGGATTTTGGTGCATCATATAATACATCACTCCTCTTAGGTATCCAAATAAATAATAAAATGTCTGAAATAACATGAGATCTTGTGTAAGAGTATGAAAATATTCTATTTTTTCATCCTTATATATGAAACTACAGACATCTGCGATTTTTGCCATTAAAAAAGTTAATGTTCATATATTTAATATTGG
Source organism: Pseudonaja textilis (assembly GCF_900518735.1). Next base: position 1,343,136 of record NW_020769344.1, on the reverse strand, counting down.
AATGTTATGGATACTGTCCAGGATTTTATATGCTGACCCTTGCAGTAACATAAATGGCAAGTAACATGCTGTATTCTATTTATTCAATAATTGAAGCCATACATTTTCTATTTTGAAGGACTAATTTCTTAACAATAAGAAGAGAACATAGTCATTAATTTCCATGTAATAGGTACATAGGTAAAAAAACCTCTGGACATCAGTACGTATTTAATCTTGTCACTATTATATATTATTGTGCAGATACGTATATCCTTAAAACAAAGCCAAAATTATGTTTTAATAAAGCACTATTGTCACTGCATCTCCAAAGACATGATTTATTCATTCCTCTTTTATATAAATATGACACAATAAACTTAAAATTATTTTATTTGAATAAGATTTGCTTAAATTTTTGTTAAGACAATTTGTTAAATTAAGACAGTTTCATACTATGTAAAATAAATGGCATTTCCTGTTCCCTTTTCTGTTCGTTAAAATTTGCTTATCAATTTAATGTACATTGTCTGTCTGTCGGTCAGTCAGTCAGAAAATCATTTTGGGCAGCATACAACAATATATATATATATATATATATATATATATATATTCATTCTGCTCTTTTTATATCACGAAGTGATCACTTCTAATAAATTAGATGACTCTAAAGTTGAAAAACAGTGGTGGGATTCAAAAAAATTTTACTACCAGTTTTGTGGGCCTGGCTTGGTAGGCATGGCAGGAGAAAGATACCTGCTGAATACCACCTCTGTTGAAAACGTCATTGTTCCAAACTGAAATATTACAATACAATGTTAAACTACAGTAGAGTATTATCATTGGGTTGCAACAAAATATATTTTTTCATTAGCGCAGGAAATGGTATCATAATCCAACAGTTGTCCTAAAATAAACCCACCTCCACACCTGAACAAAACTGCATCTATTTTATACTGTATCACAAAAAGAGACAGGAATAATTGTAGTAGTAATTGCTAGACAATTTAAACCTAACATTCTACTGATTTGCTTGAAAGTATCAAGGACTAAAACTACACAGCCCATATTAATATTTTCAGAAGCATATTGTCCAGAACGTTATTTACATCCAATTTATGTAATTTTTATTTCTCTATAGAACCAAAATCTAAGCATTGAGAAGAATAGGAACAGAAATAGTGCTCTTTTTTCCTTATTTTCTAATAAAGCTAAGGAAGGTTCTGGTTTCAAGTCAATCATTTCCCATTTCGATATTTCCCGGATAAGCCTGATTAAGACTAAATATGGCCAAATCCAACTCACACTTTCCCCTTTTTTCTGTTCTCCAACTAGAATCAATGAACCCATTCATTTTTATACTAATTTTCTTCCCACAAAATACAGTTAAGTATATGCTAATGTATTTCTTGGAAACAAGTTAATATTACTGCAAAGGCAATTACCAATCTGCCCAAAGATCTTGTTTTGTATTAACTCTCTAGAAACTTCAGAAACTAAATAAATATCAAGTGTAGTTTCTGGCATTCACTATTCTATTCTTATTTCCACTATTACTAATTATATTGTTCTATTTTCTATTTCCTGATGAAGACACCAGATCGCTAAATTCTTAACTCGGTAGCTTAAAAACGGAGCACTACCCCGATAAAGAAACAGGGGAGAGTAGTAGATAAAAGCATGCGCAGAAACAGGAAAAGCAGGAAATGAATGTATATAGGGCAGAAAGGTTTTTTTTTTAAAAAAAAGGTTTTTAAAACTTTCCTCTGAATTATAAGATGGCAGGGAAGTGTATGACAAGATTACAACAAGCCTAAACCATAGGAAAAATCCTGACATCTGATTATTCACCAAATACTAAGGCCCTTCCTCTACTTCTGATTCTTGTGCTGTTTCTGAGGTGTTCAACCTTCTTGATCCTGGCAGTGGAAACTGGATCCCACTTAGGCTGAACACCAGATATTGCCCAGATGGAGAAGGAAAATAACTGCACAGCAGCAATATGGATTTTATATTCCCACTAGTACAGACTTTTTATTATTCTGGATGTTAGTATCTATTATGGGAATCTTGGCTATAATTGCGGTTTTGTACCCTTCCCCCTTCTTACTAGGTGAAGTTTTTTTAAAAAATTGCATTGTTCTATGCTGTATTTGGATATAATAATATTAAGTTTCAAGTTTCACTGCCAATGAATATTAAATGGGTGACTGAAATCTGAAACTGGCATGGCCCTACACATTTTTTAAATTGTGTTTTATGGAATACTAAAGTTCCATGAAAACTTGAAAGATCAGGGACAAAAAAACCATTAAAATGTAAACAATTTTCTATCACCAGAACTTTACAACATTGTATAAACATGGCCAAGATGGTTGCAGAATTTGCTAGATTAAAAAAATTCCCAGAACTCCTGCTGATTATTTAGATTTGAGCACTGGAATTGTCCAATGCTAATGTTGATACATGAAACTAATTGTAAAGATAGTTCAGGAACTGCAGTTAGCCTATTTGTGGCCTACACTGAATTGGGACTGCCTATAATGTCCTATTAAGCTGATGCCTATGTGCACTTGTCTATGTTTTTGAGATCAGAAAACCATTCTGATATTCTCTGTGAAGATAGCAAGAAACAAGTCTAAACACTGGTGATACCACAGTTCTTGAACATTCTCCTGGATACCTAATGTTCAGGCACCATTTTTGACATATTTTCAGAAGAAATTAACCTATTTTGCAAACCTAGTGTTTTGTCTCCTTATGTTCTAAACTTCAAAAATTCTATTTCATTATCACTTAACACACACTAGCCAGATTCTCATGACAGGATTGCCAATCCACATTTCCACAGGGGAGATACTGGGTCATTTACAATAGTAAAATATTCAAGTCCCTCCTTCTGACAGAAATAAAACAAGGTTTGACCCCTTTAAAATATGAAAAGCATAGGACTACTATTGTTCCCCATGTCCTTTAATTAAAGTTCTGAATTTCCAGGAATCTGGAGGACATCCAAGTAAACAAAGAAGAGGAACTTTTTCTTCAGAAAATCACTAGCTGCTATCAAAATGAAGGGGGTTGACTAGAGTGTGAAAGGCCCAAAAGCTTCTGGAAGACAATGTTTTGGGACCTCCATCCTTCTGCCTCATGGGCAAAACCATTTGGGACAGTGGGGGACAAATTTTCTTTGTCACTGAAACTTTCCCACAGAAACCCATTTATCAAATTTCAATGATTTTATAAAAAGTAAAATTCAGCATTATTACTTAGCATAGATTTAGAGGTTTAAATTAATATCAGTGCATTTAAAAGCCCAATATATTAAAAACTCTTTAAAAAATAACGTGCTTTTAAACTACTTCTAAACAAAAAACTGGAAGAAGAGAAAGATTTAGACAGGCTTAAGCAGTGGGTTGAATTCAGTAGAATGGAATTTATCATTATTTGATGAGCATTAAGATAAGGCAAAGGGATTCTAGCACTGGAAGAGAGTGAGTTGAATGGCCATCTGAAAGGTTCCAGTTAAAATTCATGAAAATAGTATACATGCATTTTACTAGGGTTAAAGGAGTGGCTTTGGATAAGATCTGTGACATAGAGCAACTTTACAGCAGTAAACACACCTTCCTTCCTTAAAATCAATAATTGTAAAATGTATATATACATAATACTTGAAAGAAAAATAGGTTAGGGTTAGGCTATCCCAAACCATCTATTCTAGTCTTTGCCACCGAGGCTAAAGGATTTGCCTTGTTGTTCCCTCAACTTTTATGTTTTAAGTGTACTGATGTCTTTCTTATCAAATTTATCAATTCATGCTACTACAAGTAAGCAGGAGGGCTTTCAAGATATCATACTCTAGGTAAAATGAATAGTGTTTTTCATTTTGTGTTCAGTCAAAATAATGATCATGTTTAAGATATTGAAGAAAGTGTAAGAGCCAGATGTTACTCAATTTCAAATAAGGCAAGATAAGTTAATTTTGAGACCAGACAAACAAGCTTAAATACATTTTGAAAGCACTTCCCCATTAGTATATATTTACAGAATGTTTTTCTTTCCATGTATGGAAGCATACTGCATATATTCAACTCCATCGAATTATATAGGATATTATACAAGAATCATCATGGTGGAGGATTTGACTTTTCTGAACCAGGTATCTTAAGCCAGAAATGGATTGTAACACAGCTCTACATATGAATACTTTTGGATTGAAACTTTTGTTTTTGCAAAGAAAAAAACCCTTCAAAAACAACAGGTAACTACAAAACATTTATGCATTTAATACTACTGTTGTCATAAACAAATATCTATAGCATTTATCATAAAAATTTTAGGTTTTGCTTCACTACATTTATAAACAGTCATGTTTAAAGTAAAGTCCATAGGCAACCACGTCATTCCTAATTGGGAATAAAAAACCCTTCAGGAAATATTATCAAGCAACATTACATAATTTTTCCTGAGAAAACAACTATTAAAGTAGACCTGAAGCAATTGCTAATTAATAACGAAAACAGGATTTAGGTTTTAGCAGCACTACCACTTCCTCCAATTATAACAACACTGTTGGTTTTTGTTATGTAGCAATAAATCAAGTACTTTGTTGTTGTTTTTTAAAAACATCCAGATTCTCATTTAAATGAATTGTATTTTTCATTCTTCATCAGAAAAAAATATCTACATAGAATTTTATTTCCCACAAATAAAAATAAAGTGACAAATCCATCTGGTCTATTGCAGATCTTTCCAGAGATCTAATATTGTTTCAATTGTGTATACTTTTTGTTTTTATCAACTTTGAAATGCATGCATTACTTAGCAACTTACACAGTATACATTCCTCAATATGAAAAGGGGAGGTGTTGTATTTCTGGCAACTGATTTATTTATTTCCACAATCAACACCATATACTCAGGAACAGTCACACTGAATAAATTAGATTATAACAATATAAAAAAACCTCCAATACATAAAAGCGTATCAGTCTTTTAATATACTCAGCCATACAACCTATCATAACACTGATCTGTGTAGCACAGAAGACAAATGTACATAATGTCTCAACTGCAATCCAACAAAAATCTAGTCTCTCAATTATAGCGCCTTGCAAAACAGTAACAGATTTTTCACTAGTCCAAACATGCTTCCACCTGAAACAAAAACTAGGCCGTAATATTAAAAAGCACGCTCACCTGAATAAATGAGTTACCTTTCCCATCACTTTCCAACGTAAATAAAATCAATAGCAGTCGGTAGGATATCGAAGTTCCTACTTAACTTTCCAAATATAGGGAAAAGTTTAGACGAACCAGGAAGTCAACTAGTTTCCTAGCCTTAATTGGGGAGGAAGCCCATTCAAACTTCCCGTCCCGTATCCTACTTGTTCGCGTAATTATGACTAATTGGAGACTCTGGAGTCTTCCAAGATGAGAAAATATGCGACTCCGGCAGCATTATCGCTCAGGGACTAGTTGCAACCGTTGATGCCGCCGGAGGGGTGTGAACCGCAAAAACAGCCACTTTCTCCATCATATTTAGGTCTGGCTTGTAGGGAGAGAGCGAAACCAGCCAAGAATGCCCGACTGAGGTGGGGGGGAAGAGACCAGCTTAACATATTATGGAGCGCCGGGAGGGCTTCCTGTGCCCCCCCCACCAGTCCTGAGTGAGGGCTGCGGAGGGACGGACCGTGTCGTGTCGCGGGGCATTTGTTCTCCACTCCCAGGAGGAAACGAGGCGGACTTCTAGGGCGGCCCCCGCCTCAAAGGCCAGGAAGGAAAGGTCATTCCATCGGAGTTAATGGGGCGAAGACTCCCGCCTCTCCCGCCTTACCCATGCTGCGAGAGCCCGGCTGGGCTGCAAGCCCGCCACCGCCGTCGCTCCTTCCTCAGCCTCCCGGGCCTCACGCTCTAGCAGCCGCCAAGCTCAGGCCAGACTCGGCAGCTCCCCATCGGCACTCGCACGGCGCGTCTCGGGCAGGAGGAGTCGGGCTCGCTTCGTGCTGGCCGCGGCGGCCGCAGCAGCAGCCGCTAGCCAAATCTTCGCCGTCCGCAGCGCTGGCTGGCGGTCTGGTCCTGCTTCCTCTTCCTTGCGTCCCGCCCGCCAGACACGGGAATGGGGGCCGGCCTGGGGGCGACAAATCCCGCGAGACCTCGGCGGGCCCTCTCCCCGTCCCCTCCCGGAGCGCCGGGCAGCGCTGCCAGCTGCCTGCGGTTGCCAGGTGCGGGCGGTGCCGGCTGCTCCTCCCGCTCGTGAACCCGTGCCGCCTCCGCGAGGAGGGACAGGAGGCCGTTCTTGGCGCGCTTGGCGTGTCCCGGCCTTTCCGTCCGCTCGGGATTAAATGGAAAGCGACACGAGGAAGTGCACGTGCGAGGGTCGATTCGCCGCTGAGCCTAATTTTGTACCCAGCCTGTCAGCACATTAACTTCAACATAACTTTGTAAAGAGTAGCCCTGTCTGGCAATAGGGGCCTGTTTTGAGAGGCTACACGGACATCCTCCAGTGAAACGTCAGCATGGGAAAGAGCGTAGAGCTCCCATACGGGTTTTATGAGACAGCCCCACCTGCATGGGAGGATGAGGGCGAGAGGGATGTAACATCATTTTGCACGGGAAAGGTTTTAGAGACAGTCTGGGGCCTCTTTAATAAAAGTACGGTGTAGCCCGCGATGGGAAAGAAATGAGTCTCTGAAGACAATGGTGGGCTGGTTGGAACTAAAACTCCAACCTGTTATCAACTGTTTCCTGTTTGCTTAGAAAACAGCACTTAGACTTGCTCAGTAGACAAAATAGACTAACCCCCTTAAGAGTTCCTTTCGTGTGGATTGATAGATACAGGAAGTTACTGTTTGGGGCAGGCATATAAATAACAGGATCCCTGCCTACTGTGTCAATCTTCAGTTTGTGATTTTCGAGGCCATCCATTTTAAGACTTAACAAGGAGAGTAGGTAGGGTCTATCATTACACAAAGCAAGGCAGGAGCAGGCGTAGAGCAGGAAATGACAGCCAGCCATTCAAGAAGAAAGTACATAGTGTACACCAGATGTTCTATTCTAAACCCTTCAAAGTAGCTAAGAGGAATAAAGAAGCCCATCCTACTGCTTAGGTGTTGAACTGAAATGCATCTGCCAATCCAGCCATTTTTCTAAATTGAATACAAGGAAGCCTTCCTTGTAGGAATCAAAATGTCCTGGGGCTGTGATTTCCCCCCACCCATTTGCCCCCAAATGAAAAATGTGAATAAGGATATTAATGAAATCCAAACTGTAACTCGGTAGAGCAATTTCATTCATTTTGCTCAGGAGATCCAATATGACTACTACTCTAATAAAAATCTTACGGAATCAAGTATTAGGCCAGCCTTTTCTGTAATTTTAAAAACAACCTATAGAGGAACTGAGACTGAAAGTAGACAGTGAGCTGTTTTCATGGCAAATCTTATGAGGTTAATGATTTTTAAAAAAGGAGATACAGAGCCAGAAACTATTAGAATGTTAAAATTGCCAATCTTTGTGCTCAGCCTGTACAGTATATGATTGCATACATACTGTTTGTATTACAGAAATGCCATCAAATTTCAGTGACTACTTACTGCTGAATAACTTCTGGTGCCCCTCACATTTTCACTTTATAGCAATAGCACTTAGACTTATATACTGCTTCATATTGCTTTACAGCCCTCTCTTAAGAGGTTTACAGAGTCAGCATATGCCCCCAACAGTCTGGGTCCTCATTTTACTGACAGGAAGGATGGAAGGCCAAGTCAACCTTGAGTCACTCAGAATCAAACTCCTGGAATGAGCAGTAAGTTAGCCTGCAGTACTGCATTCTAATCACTGCAACACCATGGCTCTAATAAAAGATTAGATTTGCATATATTTATTTGGATGAAAGTGAGAGATGAGCAATTTTTCTTGTAAGTTTTCAAAATATGAAATTTAACTGCTTTATGCTCCAATATCAGAGGTGGTATTCAGCAGGTTTTGACTAGTTCTGGAGAACAGGTAGTGGAAATTTTGAGTAGTTCGGGGAACCAGCAAATACCACCTCTGACTGGCCCCGCCCCATCTATTCTCTGCTTCCCAAGTCCCAGCTGATCGGCTGGGTCTTCTTTTGTTGCCCCGCACAGGAGAACAGAGCTGGAAAGCAGGTTAGTGGGGTGGGGAGGGAATGAGGATTTTGCAGTAACCTTCCCCCGGGAGTGGGAAGGGAATGGGGATTTTATAGTATCCTTACCCTGCCATACCCACCAAACCATGCCATGCCCAGAAAGCCATGCCCACAGAACCAGTCGTAAAAAAATTGAATCCCACCACTGTCCAATATCATATACTACATGCAGAACCCTGGTTCATGCAAATCACGCCATAAAGATATATTTTATGACAGTCATTTTGGATTGCAAATCATGATTTACAGATAAGTGTGAAAATCCTGTCAATCATCTTTAGCATGGTGCACAAACCAAGGCACTGGCTAAACATGCAGTATGTAGAAATAATGGGGATGGGGTCAAACCAAAATTCCTCAAACAGATTAGTCCCTGGAGTGCCTTTAGCAAAGTTATTTTCTTTTAATTAGCAAAAGGTGTCTTTGTTCTAATCCTCACCTTGTTTGATGAGGATCACTGATCCCACTATTTCTCTCTACAGTTAAACTGTCAATTATTTAGATATTTAAATATGCACAAATGAGCTTGGTCATTGCACCCTTCTCCCAAGTGGTGAACTCTCCAATTTGCATAGGATCAAAGAGAGCTGTGGGCAGGGCGGAGAGAGGGCAGCAATGCTCTCTTCATCATTAATTCACTCTCGGCCTTATCTGCCCATCCTTCCACCCATATTTTCCAACTTTAAAACTGCTTTCTCTCCCACATACATCTCAAGGAATAAGCAGAGAAACAGTAGGTCCAGCTGTTGCTCATTGTTTTTCACATGTTTCTCTTTATAATCTTCAGGTGGTCATGAAGATGCAGATGCAATTTGTGGGGCCTCTCGCAAGAATTTACCAGCAACATCACAGGAGTGACTAGCTCTTTTGGTGAAGAAAAAAAACAACAATTTCATCATGAGAGCAGCAGAAGAGCCATGCCCAGCATGATACAGCCAAAGAAAAGCAATCAGTAAATCAAATCATGTCTTGATTAGCAGATATAGGCTGCAAAAACCAGTTTCACTAGTTCTAGGGCAGTCCTAGCTTTTTCTGAGAAGTCCCCAAATCAACAATGAGGGATGTTTTGTTTGGAATCAGGAGAGGATAAGTTGTTTATTCTCCAGAGATGTTATGCCTATTAAATAAAAATTAAGAACCATTTATATTCCCCAAATGCATAGATAACAAACTGGTTTTTGCATGTCCCTAAGCTTCCCTTACTTCCCTTACTCGAGATCTCCTTTGTTCATTTTCAAGCCAAATAAAAAGGCTGGATCTTAGGTACAAAGGAAATAGTAGGACAGGGGTGTCAAACTCGCATTTTCACAGCGGTGTCATGTGATGCAACCCCTTTGCTAAACTGGGCATGGGCGTGGCCAAAGTGTGACGCATCCAGCCTGTGGGATGACAGCCCTGTAGTAGGACATGCCCAGTTTTGTCATCCTGCCCTTATCAAACATGTACTTGGCCATGGGAAGCAGCAGTTGAACTGTGAAGCTCACTTTCTCTGAAATCTGATGATAACGCTGCACTCTTCTTATCTCAAGAGATGCTCCACATTTTGATAATTCATCTCACAAAAATGAAAGAAGGAAATTCTGGCGCATTACTTAGCATAGCAGTTTTGGTGCCATGAGGGAATTGCTCAAAAGTCACAGATCAAGCAAATGTTCAATGTAGTTATTACCCTCGAAATATTTCCAGCCCACATCTGTGATGTCATTTTTTTTTTTAAAAAAACTAAAGCTTCAAGTCAACTTTCTCCTGAAACCTAGTATCTCATGTAGACAACATGTGACCCCTTAGGTCGTCCTTTCAGAAGTATTTCATTATCAGATTCCTCAGTTCTTTCAACCAGGGACAGAGTTTCTAATTAACTGCTTTACAGAAAAAAACTGGGATACATTTGTGTTGAAAAACCATAGCACAGTCAGAAATCAGCACAGGAAATATCACATTCTGAATTATGTGATTCACTAATAATTTGGTATCATAAAATGTTTTATAAAATTTGCCAAATTTCAGTTCCACGGGAGTCATGGATCCTAGATTTTGGACACATTTATTGTTACTCTATTTTCGTTTTGTTTTTTAAACTTTTGTTAATTATATATATTTTAGTTAAGCTGCAATTAAATTACTATTTGTTAGTTGGCCCATCTATTGATCAAATTTTTGGAATAAAAGATGTAAATAAATCAAAGAAAAAGTTAATATTTGTGGGAAATAACTATATATAGCCATAAATCTCAGAAAATAGAGGCAAAGCAAAGATCAGAAAGTTTAGCATTATTCTTAAAAATAAATTACATTGAGGTATACAGATCATTCAGCAGCTTTGAGAACTGTTCGCTATCTTGAATTAAATTAAATTAAAGTGACAAATCTTCATTAAAAATTATTTTTCTTCTAAGGCTTTCCTTTGAATATTTTCATTTTAAATGTAATAATTTGAAACAGCTGGGTATTCCTTTGTGTGCAAACAAAAGGCACATTCAAGGACAGGTCTATAGAATAAAATTCTGAAGCTTCTGTGATGCAAGGCATTTCAATTTACAGAATGTTTTTCTAGACTTTAAAAATAAATTGTTTGTGAGTTTATAGTGAAACATTTCCAAACTGTAATTATAGAATCTTTTATTAGAAGGGAGAAAAATGTGGCTGTCCCAACAGGAAGACAAGAGAAGGCAAAGTCTTACTCTGTAATTATGCTTCAGGAATGCCAAGTATCTACCTTTCTTGCTTTATTTTAATATTGACAACCAGCACTAAGCTTCCTTAAATCCATTCAAAAGCAGGAGTGGATTTGCTGAAAGATGAATTTCTGATAACAAAAACAGGTACTGTTTTACTACAAACACTGGCTATTACTGCTGATAACAAGTAACCACAAAGAAAGTGACTGGATTATTTGCATACTTTTTTGTGCAATGTTTGGTGCATTTGGGATTCAGTCAAGCTTTGGTATATAGATTCTTGCAACATTCAATGTTCTCTGCTTTGTGTCCAGGAAAAAAAAATACTATGGAAAATATATTTCAAACTTATTGGAAAGGATTTTTTAAGATGGCTGGAAGATTTCCAGGAACTTGTTAATGATGAGCAAATCTTTTCCCCCTCCAGCCTGGTCATCTGTTTTGAACAAGCAGGTTTTTCAGAGAAATGAACCACTTCAAAAGCTTGTGAAACTGCTTTGATCAGAGTATAGTGGAAGAAAAGATGTCCGCATATTAGAAGCTCTTAAATCTCTGCTACCTACTCAATTATCTTTTGTTTTCGCACCTAATATAATACTTCGTGTTATATTATGTATAGATTCCCAAAGAGACAATGAAGGCACATTAAAATACAGCTGTTATTTCCATTAGAAGTATGGTCCAACACAATGATTCATCTCTTTGTTACTAAAATATTTGTATTGCAGCTGACAATAAGGCATTCCAGGGCCTGAGTCCCTTTTGCATTTTCTCTGAAGATGTGGCCCAAGAAGGGATTTTCCCAAGATGTTAAAACTTGGGCAGGCTCGTATGGGAGAACAGACATTACAAATTGCCTAGTTCCAAGCTATATGGAATTTTAAAAGACATAGCTACAACTTTACATTATTTCCAGATACTGAGTGATAACAGTGAAGTGTCTATAACAAGAGAGAAGAATGCTCTTAGAAGATTCAAGCTTGTATTCACAGATTCATGGGCCATCCAGGTAAATTGATGGACAGATGATCAGAAAAGGGAATCTGCAGGTTTATTCTCTTTGTGTAGGTATGCTTACTTTACATGTTTTTATATAATATGCCTCCAACTGATGTCTCATCTCATCACTTACAATCCCTGGTTCTTGATACACTCTCTGCCCACACCCTTTGCAGATGCTCCTTGCTACCTTTAACCTAGATACGCTAGGTAACTTAGGCTTTCTTATATCAATGTTACTTCCAGAACTTTTTGCTCCAGAGGTTTCTACAAATACAGTACTCATAGCTTAGTTTCTACACATTCTTTTTGTGCAAAGCTATCTGCCCCAACAGTTTAAACGTTTCTTGAGATACCTGAATAGTAACTGGAATAATATTGCCTCCTAGCGGTCCAGTGGGGAATAAAACAAGAATTTCAAAATTTGGCCTTGACTGAATTTCCAGCATATGGTATCATTTGTCTGTTGACAGTTGTATTAAATGAATCAATCTTTTTAGTATGATTTGTGTCTGTGTTCAAATTTCTTACAAAAACATTTAAAAATACACAAAAATATTTCTTTAAAAACTTAAAAACTAGGTTCACATTAAACAAAGTAGTTGCAGGATGTTTGCTATACTTTTGAAAGGTATTGCTTACTACCTATGGGATCAAGAAAATGCAGGAATCTAATTACTGCATAATTTTTTGTGGGAAAAATACTTTTGTACAGCTTTACAACAAAAAATCTTAAAAAATCATATCGACATGGATATTTACTAATTAAGCAAGCTCTAAGTAAGACATCTCATGCTTTTAAATAAAACAAAATGTAGAATCGGCTAACTTATATTTTTTTCTTGGATGATTTTTAAGACAGATTCCAGAATAAGTTGTAATTATAATATTTTATTACATAATACTTTTAAACAGAGCATTGATGCTGTTCTTTATTTTCTCCATCTCTCTACCCTCACTTTGCTTTTTTTTTTTCCTCTATGCTGCAATGGCTCCTGGAACTTAGAACACTATGTTGCATGATTAGCTCATCAGATTTCAGGGTGTTTCAACTGAACATGCTAAATTAAAAATGTGACTTTCTGCAAGCCATGTCAATACCTTCTAAGACACCAGCTATCTTTGACAGTTGTAAGATGGCTTGATTAGACACCACCAATGATCCCTGCTCTTAATCAAATAAGGCTGGTTCATAGTGGGGGAATGGCCATAGATATGTTTCAAAATGTTATCTGAATGAACAGATTGTTTTTATCAGGAAAGGAGACACTAGACTCTGTAAAATAATTTAAAACCCCAATAGTACTATACCCCTACAGAAGCTAAACAAGAATAGATATGTTAAGTATACAAAGTGCAAAGTATAATACAAAGTATACAAGTTTGGGCATGTTGCTGAAAGCTTTACAATCTTTTCCAAAACAAAATGTTACAATTGAATTTCTTCCTCACAAACTTCCAGAAGTAGGCTGCCAAGATGACTTCTATATTGACCTAAGAAATTTAAATGTGGTTTATTTCAGGTAAGTGCCAGGGATATTACTTAGATGTTTGACTGCAAACTAGTCCCTTGTTTATGATGCTCCTTTTTTCCCCTCTTCTGGGGACACCATTTGTGTGTTGTTCAGGGAAACACAATAGATGGGAAATAATAGATGGACAGGTTTGTATTAAAAACACTACCTGTTTTAGTCCCTCTGAGGACCAGAGCTCTATTCATAAAACCTGTTTGTCAGCTTATTTTTCTTATCACTGTTCACTCAGTAATAATTTTACACATTCAGGAGAATCGCACACCATTATTATGCAAGGCAGCACTACCTTGAGGAAACTATAACTCTGGGCTAGCCTTGGTTGCAAGATTAAGCTGCTGGACTATCAGGTATAAACCAGCTAGAAAGGAAGCCAATTAAGAAATCCTTTTTCTGCGTATCATCCCCTTTGTCTGCTTTTCAGACAGATGTTCAGACCTCTGTCTTCAAAGTGGAGCAGTATGAAATATTTAGTAAAGTACATTGCGTAGCTGTAAACATATAAACATGGGAAATCTTGAAATATAAAATGCGTAAGACTTCTTATGAATGCTATAGAGTAATAATTCTAAAATTATGAACATCAAGTTTTAATCGCTAGCTACTTGGCAGAGTAGTTTAGAGGTTTATTCTTTCATTAGTAAAAACAGCAGTAACAACTCCAATGAAAATGCATTGTTAATAAATACTTCAGAATAATTTATGACTATGAAGAAGAAATATGAATAATTACAATGAGACTGCATCTCATTGTATAATTTTACAAATCAACAACTTTCATGTAAAGAATACATCTTGTGAATCTTTGCCATTTACAGAAAATAATTAGCTTTATGCTGATAACTGATGATTCCATTTTTAGGCATATTGTTGGTTAATGGTCCATGATAGTTGCTACTTTTTCCTAAATGGCACCGACTTCAAGAAGATCACTGTTATCATTGTTTCCCTGAAAATAAGAACATTTTCTTTTGGGCTCTGAAATAAGCACTAGGGCTTATTTTCGAAGGACATATTTCCTTTGAGTGCTGCCGCTGCGAGGCAAGGTGGTGATGGAGCTGTCCCATGCACCCCACACCGGCTTACCTCAGGGCCCCACAGCCAAGGCCATCCATGCATGTTGCTCGGTCTCCTGCTCCCTTGCGGCTGTGAGCAATCAGAAGTAGTGGACTAGCAGCTATGAGGGGTCTTGCGGGATGGGGCTGTTGGAGTCACCACTGCGAGTTGAGGCAGTTGTGGTGAGGATGACCTGGCTGCAGGGCCCTGAGGTAAGCTGGTGCAGGGAGCGTGGAGGGGCTCCACCCCCCTCTGCTGCATTTGCTATTTGAAAAACACAAGAGCAGAAATAAAAGGGGCACATTTTTGTAATGAAGAATCCAACTCCAGACCTCCTTTCAGTTTCGTGAGATTCAGAATATTTTTCTGCAGAAGGATTTCAGAAAGTACACTGGCTTTGTTACCTAACAGAAGGATTTGTTATTTATCTCTATTTACTCCATTTGATGGATATAAGAAGCCTGAACTCAGAGTTTTAAATGATTGTGAACTGAAGCTCCCAAGCCATTTCTAATTTCCCATCCTTCTTCACAGTGATGGCCTATAGAAGTCTTGAGTGATATCTCCCAACTGAGCATTCATAAAATTATAGTTCTAACTCATCCATTTCTAAATCCCCTAAGTCATATAACAGTTAAAGCTCAGACACAAACATTTGTCCAATAATAATATAGACTCATGGGCAGAGGTGGTATTCAGCAGGTTCTCACCAGTTCTGGAGAACCGATAGCAGAAATTTTCAGCAGTTCAGAGAACCGGCAAATATCACCTCTGACTGGCCCGCCCCATCTATTCTTTTTTTAAAAAAACAAATTTTATTAACTTTACAGAACACACAGACAATCAAGGCATAATAACATAAAAGATCTTTCTGGAAAAACCAGTAGGACGTACCAAATATTTCCAAATTGTAATATGTATATTTACGTTATCTGCTCAACTTCATATCTTATCCCAATTTCTCCTTTTCATTCTATTATCCAGTTTATATTTCTTACTAATTAAAATTTTTTGCCTTTCAAAAAACAATACACAAACATACAAGACATAAAACATAAAAAACATCATTTCTGAAAGCTGCTTAATCCCGGGTTAAAACTCTTCGCACAGACGCAAATTCAAAAATCATATTTACTTTATATATCATTCCATATCTTATTACCATTTTCAATTTTCTATATAGCTTCTTCCCTCTTTTATCTTTCTTAGTTTTATTTTATTTATCTTATCTCAATACAATTCATAATACTTATCATTCTTTTCCAGTTATCCATCCATCTTTTCTCTTTAAATATACTTCTCCTGTACACTGATTGGAGTAACGCCTTTGAATCTTTCCCCTAACTTAATAATGCTTAATATAACACTTATATTATATTGGGATTCTGGCTAGTACATTCTAAAATTACACAATAAATTTTATAAGAAAAGCAAGTACACTACAATTACAAAATAAAAGCATATAACCCACCATAGATACCATTAAAAAGCTAATCATATATACTAATATACATTTTACTCTAAATACACATAGAAAAACACACTCTTATGTACCTTCCAGAATCCCTTTTTCAGTTAAATTTACCCATTGTCTCTAAATAGATTTTGTTTCTTTAAGTCTTGCTTCCCACCATTAAGGCTTTTCATCCCCTCCTTTCTCTCTTGTTTATTTTTCTCCTTGCCTTTTTTACCCCATTGTCTCTCCTCCTCCCTTTTCTTCTTCTGCTTACCCACTTTCTGTTGTTTTCTAACCTTGTATCCACCTTTCATCTCATTTTTCTCTTTTTGGATTGTTTTCTCAAACCTTAAAATCCCCTTTTTCTTTTCCTCCTCCTCCCCAAAGAAAACCCATTGTTCATCCAAGATGGCTTCTTCTTCTTCTTTATTCCAGTCAGCCTGCTGCATAGTCAGTTTTTCATAAGTGCATACCGCCATTTCTAAAAATTGAAAAAGAGTGCCCAAAGTATCTTTTCCATCTTGCTCTTCTTTTTTATATTTTTGATATTGAGTTTTTAGTTCATCCAGAAGCAATGCCATCATGAAGAGAAAAACTTCTTCAAAAACAACCACCCAAGTATTTTTAATCAAGAATAATTCCAAAAAATTCCAAAGTCACTAAAAGATCCAAATAAACTATTTCTTTTAATACTTTTTTTCCCTTCTTCTCTTTCTCTTTCTGGGGTTACTGATTAATCAAAAAGTTCCCATTAAAGTATATCTTTCTTTAAAGTTCTAGGCAATCTCCTCCTTTTTCAAGCTCTGCTCCAAAAGAATTTTTTTCCTCTCCCCCCACTTACAACAGCAATTTACCTTTAAACGCTCAGAAATCCATACCTCAAATACGGGTTTTCCAATTTCTGAAGTTGTTAAATCCAAAGTCCAAAATCCTTTATCTCATAACTTTCAAGTTGAAATACCCTTCGGTGCCCAAATATATTTTCCAAGTCTCCGTCTGCTATTTCTATGGGGTGGGAGAGTAAATAAAAAAAAAAGTTTTCCCTTGACAGCTTTCTCTGCCGCTTTTCTCTTCTTAGGGATACAATGTATCTTTCAGGCAATAAGCAATTCCGTTCCAGGGTTTTAAAGGTTGTTATTTTCCTGGCTCAGCCAGCACTTTCACTTCTGATTCTTCTTTCTCCTTCTTCCTCCAGCACAATCTTTTCCAGCTGCCAGCTTCTTTGTAGCGGCCATTGCTGACCGCCGCTCCACCGCCTTGAGAAAAGGAGGTTAAGCTGGGTGAGGAGGGGGTCTGCGACACCCCCAAATCCCTTCCCAGATCCTCCCTATCTTCGGCTGCCTCTACAGGGCAGCCTTATCCTCCAGACCCATCAGGATCAGAGGCACCAAGATGGCTAGCGCAACAGGGATCACGCACAGTCGTGAATCCCCGCCACTGCCGAAGCCTGGCAAACTGGAAGGGGCTGGCCCGCCCCATCTATTCTCTGTCTCCCGAATCCCAGCTGATTGGCTGGGTCTTCTTTTGTTGCCCTGTACAGGAGAATGGAGCTGAAAAGCAAGTCAGTGGCATGGGGAGGGAATGGGGATTTTGCAGTATGCTTTCCCTGCCACACCCACCAAGCCATGCCCACTGAGCCACACCATGCCAACAAGCCATGCCCACAGAACTGGTAGTAATTTTTTTTGAGTCCCACCACTGCTTATGGGATTATAAGAGACCTCTAATTCAACCATTTGTGCAAGTTAGGAGGTTTCGTATCATCCTAGACAAATCTTTCCTTGAAAACTTGCAGTGTTGGAGCATTCACAACTCAGGTAAGCAAGCTGTTCCATTGCTTGATCATTTCCATTACCAGGAAATTCTTCCTTATTTCCAGGTTGTATCTCCCTTTGTTAAGCTCCCACCCATTTCCTCTTGTTCTACACTCAGGTTCTATGATGAATAAATCAATGTATCTTACTTGTCATTTGAGACAACGACGAATCCACATACAGACAGGAGGTTG
The DNA here is from genome assembly GCF_900518735.1 of Pseudonaja textilis. The sequence continues at coordinate 1,325,255 of NW_020769344.1, read as the reverse complement.
TACAACTTGCCTTGTGGTGTTACTGGAACAATCTGGAACTGAACACACTCAAAACCGTAGAAATGGTGGTAGACTTTAGGAAAAACCCTCCCATACTACCACCTCTTACAATACTAGACAACACAGTATCAACAATAGAGGCCTTCAAATTTCTAGGTTCTATTATATCATATGACCTAAAATGGACACCTAACATCAAAAACGTCATCAAAAAAGCACAACAAAGAATGTTCTTTCTGCTTCAACTCAGAAAGCTCAAACTACCCAAGGAGCTGCTGATACAGTTCTACAGAGGAATTATTGAGTCTACACCTCTATAACTATCTGGTTTGGTTCTGCAACCTGAAAACACAGATTTCAGAAGATAATTAGAACTGCAAAAAAACAATTACTACCAACCTGCTTTCAATCAAGAACCTGTATACTGCACGAGTCAAAAAGAGGGCTGTGAAAATATTTACAGACCCCTCACATCCCGGACATAAACTGTTTCAACTCCTTTCCTCAAAACGATGCTATAGAGCACTATACACCAGAACAACTAGACACAAGGACAGTTTTTTTCCCGAAAGCCATCACTGCTAAACAAATAATTCCCTCAACATTGTTCAACTATTTACAAAGTCTGCACTACTGTTACTATTAATCTTCTCATCACTCCTTATCACTCACCCACTCCCACTTGTGACTGTATGACTGTATGGCCAATAAATAATTCTATTCTATTCTATTCTATTCTATTCTATTCTATTCTATTGTGCCAGATCTTCAAGTATTGGAAGACTGCCATCAGTCCCTGAGTCTTCTTTTCATTAAGGGAACATACCTGATTGCCTTAACTGTTTGTTGTATAATTTAGCCTCTAGACTCCTTATCATTTCTATAGCTCTTCTCTGTCCTCTTTCTAGAGCTTCAGCATCATTTTTGTATTATGGTGACCAGAACTGGATGCTGTATTCCAAATGTGGTCTCACCAGTGTGATATAAAACAGTACATCACTTCTCTTGATCTTGATGCTATCCTTCTGTTGATATAGCCTGGGCCTGTATTGGATTTTTTGGCAGCTGCAACACATTGCTGACTTATATTTAAGTAGTGGTCCATTGGGATATCTAGATTCCTCTCATAAGCACTACTGTTGAGTTAGTTATTGCCTTTCTGATCCCTGTGCAGCTGGTTTTCCTGCCTAAGTGCAGGACCTAAATTTCATTTCCATTGAACTGCATCTTGTTGGATAGAGCCCAATGCTCATGTTTGTCAACCCCTCTGAATCTTGAGACTCTGTCATGCCACCATCAGAGTCTAAATCTGAGGGGAAAGATGAAGAGCTGATAGAGAGTGCGAGAGTGGCTCCATTGGCTGTGGAGAAAACTGGGGAAGGGTAAAGTCAGGCTGGGCAGAGTAGGGAAGAGGTAGAACAAGGGAGAGGAGGTTCAGATGATGACCAAGGCCCACCCTCTCTTCATCCTAGGGCATGCAGGGAAAAACAGAGAAGAGAGCAAAGTGGGTTACGTGGCTTACAAGGGAGGAAAGAGACCTGATTTCCTTCACAAGGCATACTTGTGATGGAGTTTAAAGGAAAGGCAGATGGGAGTTGTCGGGAACAAACACTGAGTTCACCTAGTGTTGGTTGCTGTTATCTGAGTTCCTGGCATCCTCCCAACTGGGTTGATTTATTGCCATGTTACTTCAATTCTGGAACTCCTTATCCTGTTCTTCTGGACTTATTACCTTATCTTGCCTTGTTGGAATTATAATTTGAACTTTTCTGTTTACAATGTTAGGTCTGAAGTATCTGTGGCCAAACGCTGTTGCAGGTTCGTGGGTGAGTTTTTCTCCAGACTGAAGAGTAACCAGGACATTGGGGGCAAAGTTGGAGCCAATAAAGGAACTCATACTTATTCTCTGGCTATGTTTTTTTGTGCCCTGCCCCAAGGTCATCCCAATCTGTTTTCCAAAGTATATTATCCCAAAATGGACTAGTCCTCTTATCACCTTGGAGGTACCTGGCAATGATTGGATACAGAGGCAACAAAATAAGGGCAGGAGTAGAATAAATAGTTTTCTAGCATTCACATGGATGTTTTTGTCCATATTTTATGAGGATGTGTCTAGTCCAATGTTTCCCATCCTTGGTAATTTTAAGAATGGACTAAAATTCTCAGAACTCCCCAGCCAGCATGGGAATTGAAGTCCATACATCTTAAAGTTGCTAAAGATGACAAACACTACTGGAGTCACATAGTCACTTTCCCAAATCCATTGTGTTTTCTATTTCTTATGTATCTTAATTTTTACATTAAATTCATTTTTTACTAATAGTTTTGTTTCCATCTCTGCTTAATAGGTGCTCTACTGCATTATGTTAATCACTCCTTATCACCCATCCCCTCCCACTTGTGATTGTAGGAGTGTAACTTTGTTGCTTGTGTCCTTACGATTTATATTGACTGTTTCCTAGTATGATTTGATTGTTGATTGTGCCCTAGGACTATCATTACGTTATGATTTTTGTTGTACGTTATGATTCTTGATTCTTAACGAATGTATCTTTTTCTTTATGTATACTGAGAGTATTTACACCAAGACAAATTCCTTGTGTGTCCAATGACACTTGGCCAATAAAGTATTCTATTCTATTAGTTTAGCCACTAGAGGTCACTATAGTGATAGTCAGATTTTGGAAAAGCAAATTGGATACTGAAATATATATATTATGTTGCAATATTTTATTATTAAGGTATAAAGAGATGAAAAATGAAACAGGTGAGGTATGGGGGAAGTTGAAAGTTCTGTTTCTTCAAAAGGGCAAATTCACGGCATTTGATAACTAATTAATTGGGACGAATAATACATTTTAAAAGGGCAATTCTCACAAACACTGTTAAGGAAAAAGAAAAAAAAGCAACTAGCAGTAATTTTAATATATTCTTTTTTTTTAACATTTTGAGAAATCTTTTTGTATTTAAATGGCAGTATTTGGGAAATAAGTGCTTGTAAAACATCCTGTGAGGCCTCTATACTTAAAAAGGTTTGATTTGAATTGATATAAATTATTTCACATAATGATTAATGAAATGTTCCCATGAAATATGTTTTATTGAATAATTCAGCTCTTGAATAATTTGGAAAAGGAATTGCTTCATAAAAATTTAGATAATTTCTTTTAATATAAATAACACAATTTTTAAAAAGTTACTTTTTGATTTAACCATCACATTATACATAATAAATAAAAAATTGTATTTTATAGGTTCTTAAATTTTTTGTATTCATGAAGAACTGAATTTCCCTAGCACTTTCATAGAATTTAAGCCTGAAAATAGGGAAAATGGAAGTAGAGATATACTACGCTGAGACCTTAAAAAGTGACAAATACAGTGAAATAATTTAAACTGTTTTAACGCAATTATCTCTTAGATTTTTAAATTTTGGCAGTTTGATAATTGTTTTAATAAAGATTTCATTTGAAACACTTCACCTAGTTACGGATAAAAATCTAGATAAGTTAAACAGGTCACTGAAATGCTTTTTTTGTTACATTTCTGTTTGAAACGATAGGTAAGCAATTAGAAAATCTATAATCTAATCACTGTGTAAAATATTTTCTTCTCTCCTTTGTTTTACAAATATTTATAGTAGCACTTACTTTTAGTCAACATAGATAATGGAAGTATTGAAGATATCAGCTATCAGTAAATATACAATGATTTTATTTTGGTACTTATTATACATTAATAAAGAATGAATTGCTCTTTCATTCATCGTATGTTCCAACAATGGTATCTGCTCCCTCCCCCACTTTCCTCTTTTCGCTATTGCCTTTCTTCTGATTCCCCACAGCACCCACCTAACAATAGCTTAGAAGGTAGTTTTGTACACCTTGGGAAATGAGAAGGAACAACTGACTACATGGAGGAATGCTAACTTCTAACAGAACTATGGATCCATATCTAAGGGAACCCTTCACTCTTGATATTTCTTTGTTTTCTGTGTTAATTTCCTCTTATGCGCCTCATGATAGCTGGCTTTCCTCTTGCATGAGAACTAATCAGACGGAAATGCCTGTTTTTTTAATGCTTTGATAACAATCTGAGATGGCATATTGTGAACATACATATTCCATAGTTAAAATCCAGCTTTCCAGCTTTCATCATAAAAAAAAACTATGTTTAATTATGAGAGCTGAATCACATAATACTAATTAGTTCTTTTGTTTTCTTTTCAAGACTAGAGTCCTTACGACAGGTACTTAGCACCTTAAATCTGATGTAAACATGGATTTTTCACAGCATCTCCACTGTTTTCAGGAACCCAGTTAAGAAAGACTGGTTTTCATTGTATAACATGTTTTAGGATTGAATTTTGCATACTATCAACTTATTTATTTATTTATTTAGTTCCAAAGTAACAGGATGGAACAGAACAAACAAGCAGCAAACAACTTTTCGTTCTGTGTAGCCAAAACCATTTTTTGTTTTCATGTACAAAAGCACAACAAATTTCATCACCAGTACCCAGTATAGGGTTCATTATCTTGCAGAGTTTCTGAGACACAAACATTTGTTTGTATCTACTTTTTTTTTCTTTTTATGACCCTGTAATCCGGGTAGGATCAGAATGGAACAAAGTGTTTACTGTCTACAGGGAGTTCACAGCAGATATTTTCTCTTTATGCCGTGAAGATTGAACTTTCAACCTTCTGAGCAGGGAAGCAAGCTTCTTCACCTCTAGGCTATCACACCTTCCGAAACACAAACATTTCTATCTACTATGATGCAAAAACAATGGGATGAGTGTTTTAACGTTGTGTTTTGTCTATAAGAAATGTTTTTTTTATGACTAGATCTATCTGTTCTAACTTGTAGGTGCCTAGTTTCATCATTTCGAATTCTCAATCATACTGCTAAACAACAACAAAAATCTTACGTATATTCTTATGGATCTTATGGATTCTATTTAAGAAGTTAGCTTAGGGTTTATTCCTGTTTCAACTAACTGACGGACAAAGCAGACGTTGGCATTAATTATATGAATGGAACAAATGTGCGTATTTTTTATTGTTTAAAATAAAGGCGGTGGGCACTTCTAAACCAGAAGTAAGGAATTTGGATGAGTGGGTAGAATAAATGGGCACTTTTGGAATGTTGACAACACACTGAGGACATCTATAAGGAGTGCCTTTCCTCCTAACTTAAGAAAGGGAAGACTCTTGAAATGAAGTATTTCAAAAGGAATCTTTTATTAAGCAGAAGGAAAAGCAATACATTCAAAGCAACGTCTGAATACCTTTAGGCAAGACAAGCAGAATTAAAGCAGCAGAGACCCCTCTCTTTAGCCAGATGTGGATTCAGCTAATCCACAGGTGTGAAGATGTTATTGTACCTGAGAAATAGATAAGCATACGTTCCCATGACCATCTTCCTCTGGCTTTCAAAGTGAAACAAGCCACATGCCCACCACCACCACCACATTCCCCAAGAGGTGAGGATATCTCAGAGCGCTTAGGGCACCAGGATACAAGTTATAAAATACCAGTTGTCACAGGCAATAGTAATGAATCAATTTCAATTGATTCTCCCAATTGAATGGCAGCATCACTTTTAGGGATCTGACAACATCCTTACAAAAGGGATACCATGGGGCACGGCATTCACACAACACCATTTTTCCATATGATAAGTTGGTGAGGTTGCAACTATCCCTTTATCAGACTTCTTTGGGAACAGATGAAAAACCTTCCAAAGCAGCGGTCGCCAACCAATGGGCCTCGGCTCCACTGGTGGGCCATGAGAAAATTTTGGTGGGCCCCAGAGAAGTCTCACCCCCAGAGCACCCCCCCCAAAGCAATTAATCCAGGCTGTGCAGAAACACAAGACTGCTCAGCCCACGTGACCTGCGTGAACCCTCCCTGCCCACTCACTCCTTACCTGGTAAACTTGCCTGCTAAATTGCTGTTTTTCCTTTTTCCGACCATCAGCTGTTCTGCTGTGCCGGGAGATTTAGATTAGCTAGGAAACAGGAAATGGTTGCATTTCTTGCTTTCTAGCTAGTCTTTAGATCTTTGGCTCAGCACAGCCAAACCTCCCTTAGGACTGAAGGTTTGCTTGCAAGCAAATTCAGTGCAGACTCATGGCAAGCAAATTTGAGAGACTGAGCTAGCCGATGGCAGATAGATAGATCACTGAATGATTCTGTGAGCAATTCAATCTGCCCACTTTGCCTGATTTTGGGTAAAAGTTGTTCTTTTTTATAAAAAAATTCAATATTTACAGACATGGTGTGAGTTAATTTTGTGAGTTTGCTTGCAAGCAAATTTTATGTGACAGACAGAGCTAGCCAATGGCAGATAGATAGATCTCTGAATGAATCTGTAATTCTGTGAGCAACTCAATCTGCCTGCTTTGCCTGATTTTGGGTAAAAGTTGCTTTTTTATATAAAAAAATTCAATATTTATATAAATATGTATAATATTTACATACAAGCCATGCCCAGCCAGTCACATGACCACCAAGCCATGCCCACAAATTAGGCCACGCCCAGTTAGTGGTCCCTGGGATCTAAAATTATGAGTTTGGTGGTCCCTGAGGTCCAAAAGGTTGGCGACCCCTGTTCCAAAGCAAGCTTAGAAGTAGAAGCATACACAGTTTCTATTCTTTTAATGCCAATGGAACATAACATTAAATTATGTGTACATTATGACAGTAGGGTGTTTTATAAATGCCAGATCCCAATCTGTTTCTTTTAAAAAGAATATTAACTTAATGTGGGATGGAGCCTCCTAAACAGCAAGAGTAAAGGGAGGTATTCACAAGTATTTGGTATTTTATACTTTAAGTTATATCATGAATGTTTATGTTTTATGTTACTCTATGAATAATTTAATGGTTATTCTATAAGGTGCCATCTGTTTTAATTAAATGTAGGCAGAATCAGAAGCAATGGAAGGAAACATTTTTTACACAGTGGACAGTTAAGCTGGAATTTGCTACCAGTGCAGTAAGTGCAGCCAATTTGGATTATTTTAAAAGGGGCTAGACCAGGGATCTCCAACCTTCCCCCTTTAAGACTTGTGGACCTCGCTGCTGGCTGAGGAATTCTGGGAGTTGAAGTCCACAAGTCTGAAAGTGGCCAAGGTTGGAGACTCCTGGGCTAGAGTCTGACCAGAGGGTCAGACTAGTTGGGGTCTGACCAGTGCATGAAAGCGGGGGGTGGGGGGAATATTTGACCTCAGATGGATCATAGGAAAGTTAGTAAGGAAGGTCAGCTTCAGGTATTGATGAGAATCATTTCAGTTATATTGGACTTATCTCTCATCCTTAAAATATTCATATGGATATGTAGGATAATTAAGGTGAAGTGTAAAACAAAAAGTGCCTTTTTAACTGTTATTATGAACTATCAGAACAAAAGGGAATGATGAAAAGCCTGAAAGTATCAGTCTGGCCCAGAAGTCTCCAAACTTGGCTACTTTAAGACTTGTGGACTTCAACTCTCAGGATTTTCTAGCCAGCATAGCTGGCTGGAGAATTCTGGGAATTGAAGTCCACTTTAAAGTTGCTAAGTTTGGGGACCCCTGGTCTAGCCAATAGGAGACATATTACAGAGTAGCATGCAAAGTAAGTATTTTAGACTAGGGAAAGAGATGAAAGCACAGAGTCCCTTTGCTAACTATTGCCACATATAATGGTCCATTGATCAGTAGATATATAGGTGCAGAAAACCAGTGCATCCCACATGAAAGATGACATGAACAGATTTGATTCAACAAGAACTCTTATTTTGATTTGTTCCATCCCTCCCTAAAAAATTGGACCAATCTTTAAAACCTTAATACCATGTACACCAGATGAAAAATGCTAATTGTAGGAAACGGTTCTCTTTTGTGGTAAAATTGTAAGACCAATCCATGTTGTTGAAGAGTTTAGCAGGCAGGTCTAGTTGGAAAAAGGAACACAGTTTGAAAAAAGGAGATGTTTTCGATGGTCTCTTGCACAATTCTCTGTATTCAGCATTATTAATAGCAACAGAGAATAAAACTGGCATTAAAGTGTCAAGGATGACACTTTCCAGACTAAGATTGGGCAAATGCTAAACAACTCTTCTCCTTTGCATTGCTACTTGCTTGCCGGGATCTTTGTAAAACAGGAACTGATTTTGCAAGAAGATATTTGCATAAGATCATCTAGTTAGGGCCATGAATTTTTTCCTCGCGCATTCCTTCTGTTAGTCAAAATATTAATATTCTTTTCTTTATATTTAACTTATTAAAAGTTATTACTAACAATATAAAATCTATTACCAATAGAAAATCAGTATCATAATGTATAAAAATAGCTCATGCTAAAACACTAAAGACAGAGGTGGAATATAGAATCAAATGTATTAGCAATCCTAGCAGAAAAGAAAAAAAATCAAGATCAGCTCAAAATCCAAAATAGTTAAAATAGATGAGAAGATGAACTTCCTATAGCCTTGAAATTGCTGCTTTTAATGAAGACTATATTTTGTCTAATATTTTTATTGCAAATAGAAATATGTCCTAGAGCAATCTGATTATTACAAGATGTGGGAGAAAATGGAATGATTGGGATTGAGCAAAGACAGACTGGTAGATAAATAGGGATAAGCTCTAGATAAATTAATGATTTATATCCGCACAAATTCTATATATTTGTAAATAATGCACAAAATATTAGTATAAGATGAATGTCACAAACTGTTGATCTTATAAGATTTATATTTTTGTTGTCTTTTTAAAATTATAAAAGATTAATAAAATTTATTTAAAGAAAGAAATATGTCCATAATTTCAGTATAATTTCAACATAATTTTGTTTTAAAAAATTCAAGTGGTTTTACTATTATAACAGAATTTTGATTTTGAATTTGAAGCCAAAACCTAGCAATGAAATGAAACCTAGCAACCAAGGGATTGACAACTTTTCCAGCAGACAGAGGGGAGTAGTTTCAGTGATATAAGTTAATTTAAAAAAATTGTACCATTTGTTCTTATAATAAAAGTCCTTCAAACAGTAATACCCTGTATCTTTAAGCCTAGATTTTTTTCCAGGATAATTCCTTCTGATAGTCAAAGTAATAGTCACGTTTTTTCAGTTATTCAAGGGTTCTTCAATGAAATAGCTTAATCCAAGGAATAATACCAGAAGACCTCTTTAGAACCACGGTATCAACTTTTGGTTGACTATCTTGGTCAGGAGGAGGAGGAGGAGGAGGAGGAGGAGGAGGAGGAGGAGGAGGAGGAGGCGGCACTCATCTTTCGAAATCAGGGATATCAAACTCAATTTCATTGAGGGCTGCATCAGGGCTATGGTTGGCCAGGTGGGTATGACCAACTGGGTAAGTGTGGCTAACTGAAAGGGCATGACCAACTTGGTGCCACTCCCCAAACTGCTGACATGTTTCCTCTTCACATTGGGTAAACCAGGATGGCCCCGCAGGCTGGATCTGACTGCATTGTGGACTGGATCCAGCCCGCAGGCCTTGAGTTTGACACCCCTGTTCTAAATGCAAAAAAATAAAGCTTATGACAACTTGATGTTTGTTCAAAAGGAAATGGTGTGGCGATTTTAAAAGGTAATTAGACAACTTGTGACCTGTTGGGTCATCCTTTCAGAGATATTTCTATACCTAAACAGAGAAAAAGAAAGACCATGGGCTGATGTTTATTGTTTTGATTTTAGAATTAAAGGTGGGGGGAAACCACCATTTTATTAAAAAAGAAAGATTTGTAGCAAGACAAATACAAATGCTTTTTGTTTAACAAAAGATGCTTTTGATAACAATATTATTTCCTTAACTAAAAGCGACAGGCAGTTAATCATGCTAAAATACCAATTTCTCCAGATAAAGCAGCATAATCTCCATGGTTTGTCTTTGCATTGTGAGAGCAAAGCATGCCTATATTGGAAACTGTGCCTACTGAAGAGGGGTATCTTCATCTTCTGATAAATCGAGCTTAATTCTTGGAATCATGACAAGGTCATTTTTGAATGAATCAATGTTTATCTTTGTTAGAATAAGATTCTTGTGAAGTTTTCCCACTATCACCATTGCAACCTTGGAAGATCCAAGTTACTCATTAAAATAATGGGAGAGGCTATCTTCAATTCAGTTTATGCGATGATAATTCAGAGAGTTCAGTTAAGGACTTGTGTTGGGAAATGAGTAGTGGTAGCTCCTTCACTCACAGCACTGAACGAACAATATTTTTTCATCACTCTGTGAAGCATCTAAACTACTTGGAACTGAATACTGGGGAGAAAGGAGTTTCCTGAAAATGGGCTCCAGCACAAGTCCAAAAGCTTGGAAGACTTAAATGTTGATTCCGGTGACCTACTCAGATTGAATCCTGCAACATTATCCTGAGACGCTTATATTTGCTTTCCTATGTGAGTACTAGAACAGCCACAACTTCCCCAAATCTCATTCCCCCAGGTTTTAGATGCATTTTGTATGTTAGCTCTTTTGGTTCAAAAATTGTTGTTGTCCAGGTAAAGGTCATGATGAGAGTTTTATAATATATAGATGGAAATCAGTTTCACTGCCTAGGTATGCAGTTTTGATTTCTTCTGAATGGTCACAGGATGATTAGAGAATAAGCTCTGAATGGTTCCCCAACTGTGGGTAGATATGAAATTTTCCATTTATTTTACTTTTATAATTTTGAAGATGATGAAAACACTAAAGAGTTAAATTCTGATTTTTCTAACCCAGAGGTTCTCAAACAAGCATTGTGATCTAAGAACCCTTTTACATTCTTAAAAATGATTGAGGAACCTAAAGCACTTTGCTTTATGCAGTATGTATTTATTGATATTCATTGCATTAGAAATTAAAATTGCAAAAATATTTTAAAATTCTAAAGTATTTATTTGATACTGCTGACCTGCTGAACGGGGTTTTGGAAAACCCCAGACCACACTTTGAGAACCACTATTAAAGCTCCCTTTTTATGACCCTGTAATTCCTTAATTCAGGGTAGAGTTGAGGTGATTGGATCAATCTAAGCATTTACTGGCCAGATGCCCTTCCTGATACCATACAAAATTCTTTGTGCCCTAGGAGATAAACATCTGCTGCTACCTGAACTCACAACCTGCCTTTCACACTTTGAGAGCCACTACCTTAACCTTTATATTGCTGAAAGAGCTATAATTGGCAGAATCACACAATATCAAAAGCCAAATGGGCTACCATGCAATTCAGTGCAATATATAGACTAGACTAGTAGATCTTTTATGTGTTTCCTGAAGGTGTATTTTTATTAATCACAGGTAGGGTTCCACTTGGATTAAGTGGACAGGTTCATATCTTGACATTCACATTGGGATTATTCGATGTGCTGCAATGGTGGTTGAAACATGTTAACATATGCTCCTATGAGTGGTGGCAGTTCAGCTACACCACTTATATAAGGAAATTTGCACGTGTATCTTTCTCTGCATAGATCTCCCTGCATAGATCTTTATCATATGTCATATCTATACATTTTCAGTGCATAGGAGAGAACTATTGTAGACCTTTCTTTCTCAATTGTGTGAAACCCTTTTGTACAATTAAGATATATGTATGTATGTATGCATGCATGCATGCATGTATGTATGGTATTCAGCTTTGTTTGGGTATTTTCCCACGTCATTATAGTTGTGCTTTTAAAGTTGTAGCAACGTTTCGGCAGAATCTCATCTTACTGATTTTGTCTGTAGTACCCCTTAGGTAGGGCAGGACAGCTGTTCCATAGGTCTGTTCCTCTATTAGGTCTCCATTATGTTTCAGTGTGTTTTTGTTCTCTGAATTCGAATCCAGAGCCCTAGCCAATGCCACCCACAAACCCAAACTATGGTTAAGATACATCGATGACACATTTGTTATTTGGCCCCAGGGAAAGAAAACCTAAACAATTTCCTAACACACCTAAACAGCACACGCTCAAAAATCAAATTCACCATGGAAACGGAAACAAACAAACAACTACCATTCCTAGATGTACTAATCTACAAAAAAACAGATGGCACACTAGGACACACCATATACCAGAAGAAAACACATACCAACCGCTACCTCAACACCCAATCCCACCACCACCCAGCACAGATAAACACCGTGGCCAAAACACTAATTGCCAGAACCAAATGCCTGGCAGAAAAGACACCTAAAGACTGAACTATGCACCCTGACTAAAGTACTGACAGCCAATGGCTTCCACAAAAGCAAAATCACAGGTCTGATCCACAAAAATACACTGAGACACAATGAAGACCTAGAAGATGAACAGACCTATGGAACAGCTGTCCTGCCCTACATAAGAGGTACTACAGACAAAATCAGTAAGATACTACACAGGCATCACATCAAGACTGCCTTCAAAACAGACAGAAAAATAGCAGCCATCCTAAGAAACCCCAAAGATAAAATTGACCTGGAAAACCAAGGCATATACAAAGTCCCTTGTGCATCATGCCCTGCCACATACATCGGACAGACCAATAGAATAATAAGTACCCGCCTGGATGAACACAAAAATTCAGTAAAAAAGCTGGAAAACACTTCCTCACTAGTCCAACACATGAAAGCCACAGGTCATAGCATCGACTTCAATGGCACCAAAACCCTAGCCACTCTAGAAAAGCCCAGCCACAGAATTATCAGAGAAGCCATAGAGATTGAAAAAAGACCAGAAAGCATGAATAGATGACTCCAGCAGACTGTCAATTTTCTGGAAGCCTGCACTCTCAAACAAAAAAACCCTCCACACCACAAGCCAGGCAAATACCTGGGCACAAACAGATTTCCCCGATACATACAGACTCACACACAAACACTCTCTGACAGACCGACCAGACAGACCGAGGACTGTCCATGGTTCTGGAACAGCCGTGGGCTCTCTCAAGAATGCTTCAGTTGTGATCAACTCTAGCCAGCTTAGCTCGCTTGTCAAGGAAGATGGAAACTGCAGTCTAACATACAGCCTGTTTTGCCGCCCAAAATTAAGATGACGTCCCATCCTTACCATACAAGGCTAATGTCTAGAGTGTCCCCCCAATCTAATACACCTGGGAGAGAGCCCGGGCGCCCGATTCCTGTCCCTGTAGAATCGTGCTAATCGCATCTGACCCAAAACCCCTTTAGGGACGAGCTGAGGCCAGACCCTAGTCTGGAAAAGGAGATGAAGTCCATTCCTCCTCTTTACAGTCGTTTCGAGTCCGACGAAAGGATTTTGCGCGGGACTGGGTTGGGCTGGGCTGGGCAGGACGGGGCCGGGCAGTCTTTCTGAAAAGATGATGTAACAAAAGAAAGGCCCGCCCCTCCTTCTCGGCCCATGTGCGCTCTCGCCGCCTCTCTTCCCGCCCACCGGCTGCCTTTAGGCGCAGACGTTTCCCCGCCCTTCTGGCCATTCGAAACAGGCTGGGGAGTGAGGTAGGTGGGAGTTGGGGTCTCCCGCCGCCCCCAGTCGCTATGGGAAGCCGGCCGCTTCTCCTGCTGAGCGCAGTCCTCCTCCTGTGTCGTTCGGCTCCTACCACCGAGGAGCTGCACGGCTGGCCCCGGAGCCCGGTGCGGCCAGCCTTCCCTCGTGGCCGGGGGGCTGCCCTTTGCTAAAGCCCCTCCAGCCCCTTTTTCCTTCCCCGCCCTGCCCTTCCCCGAGCCCTCCCTTGCCCACCCGCTGCCCGGCCATGGGGCAGCGGGGCTGCTAGATGGGCAGCTCTTCCGGCGGTGGGCAAGGCGCGCCCTTCTCAGTTCTCGGCCTCCATGGCTTCGTAACTGCCTCTGCCCGCCCAGAAAGCATCTTTCCCCGCACCCAGCGCCGGCCATGGGGGTTGCAGCCGCCGCCGCCGCCTTCCGCAAGGCCACCCGAGGAGCCGCGTTGGTCTCCAGCCTTCTCCTGGTGAGTCACCGCCTCAGGGATGCGGGCGAGAGAAAGGAAGACACCGGAACGCCTCGGGAGTTTCCCTATTGCGGTAGAGGGGTAGGTGGTGTGTGGGGGACGGCGAGGGGGAAGAAGCGGGGGGAGGGAAGGGAAGGAGCCGGGGAGCGGAGTCCCTCCGCAATGCTGTTGCTCGGGGAGCTGCGCCCTGAACCATCCAACCATCTTTGACTCGAGCGGTCCGTGCTCCGAAAATGAAACGCGCCGGCTCCCCCCCACCCCCACCTCCCGGTATGGAGAAGCGAGCCAGCCGCCTTTGCTTCGGAAGCCTTTTGAGCTTGCCGGCCGGACCTGAGGAGGCGACTCCAAGTCATAAGCTGCCCTCACGATCGGAGGCGTTTTTTTTTTGTGTTTTTGTTTTGGCGGTTAACCTCAAGTGGCCTTCAAAACAAGAGAGAGGGCAAGTCGTTTATCCAAGGGGAAGGCTGGCGCGGGGAAGCCTCACAAAGCCGGCTGCTCATCCCACATGTTCCGAAAGCTAGGAAAAGGCAGGGGGGTTGGCCCTTGGGTTGGGCTTCCTTCCAAAGTTCGTGGGCGAAGATGCCTCCAGGATCTCATGACTTCCATCTGCCAAAGGGCTCCGGCCACCAGACTGGTGGGGAGAGAGATGTTTCAATTTGCTAAGTCATGGATCAGTGCCACTGCAGCAGGGAAACCTATGAATCACCCCTTGCCCAACTGGGAACTGCTCACTTCCTCCCTTCAGGCTGGGAAGGGTGGGGGTGGAAAGCTTTTATTTGCCCAGGATAGACAGTGTCTCCTTTTCTTGGCAGCTAGGCAGATGTTTCCATAAGCTGCCTTCATGCCTTTAGGGTAGTCATCCCCATCCCTGGCTTAGAGAGAGATGGCTAATGGGAGAACTGGAGGAGAGGAAGATTGTCATAGAAGAGTTCTCTCAACTCTCGGGTGTCCAACATGGGAAACCCCAGTGCATCTTTGAACCAAACTGTAGTCCCGAACCAGAGATTATTTCATGCTTTCCACATATCATGGTTTATAACAGTGGCTTTGCAAATGCTCTCTTTTGGTATGTCTCAGGACATCCACCCTGAGGGAAAAAGAGCGAAGAGCTGAGGTTATGAAAAGAATGGTTCTGCCACAGCCACTGTTGCTTTGTTGCCATCAGGAGACACGGGGTGGACAAGTGCATTGTTGTTGTTCAGTTTTTGGCCTGTTATTGTTGGAAGGGACTGAGGTGCTGCTATTTTGTTCCTCTTTGATTCCAATGCTGTTTTCTGTTATAAATGAATTAGTAGCAGTGTTCTAGATCGTGCTGTCAAATACCTGATAAACAAAGCATTGAGAATTTGAATGTATTCTTGCTGCACCAATATGCTGCTTTTCTTCATTTTATTTATTACATTTATATTTGCTGTCTTCAAGGGAGGCAAAAGTGTAATTTGCCTGTTTCCCAGTTTTATTCTTGAGCAATTCTCTGAAATTGACTATAGCAAGACACAATGACCTTCATGGCAGTAAGGATTTGCTGTCGTGAAGAATATTAAGTACAAAATACCAGTACAAAAGCGCCATATAGAAGTCATACAGATATTTACCTGCAGTTTTCTATCCATCATCTTTAAGACACTGCGGGTGTGCGAATGGTCTTGTTCAGATCTCTCAGTAGACTCTCTGATGCAAGCTACTATGTTGCCTACAGTTTCTCATCTTGCATTTCATAATAACATTGACTTAATTTAAATTGAAGCGTTTGGAAGAGTGTTACAAAACAATTGTTGAAGTCTTACTTAGCCCTTTTTAACAGCATTGATACTGTTGCAACATCTGGCACATAGGAAATTGCTTTTTTCAGTTACCAGGCTCCTTAGAGGCCATTTAGAAGCTGGACATTTTGTTGTCTGCTAGATGCAGGAATGTTTTCCCAATACTGGTCTAAAATGCCAAAACTTATTTCAAACATAATGCAAAGCTATAACGAGTTCTTTAGGAAGAGAGGGGTAGTTTAACAAATTCATTTGTTATTTTTTGTAAATCACAGTTTGATTTCTTGATAGGATTCTTATATAACACTTGAGGCTGGAGGAAGACAATTTTTGAATGGCTGGCAGAAAACCTCACTTCAAAATATGGGAAAGGCCTGGGAAGATTTAAGTATATCGATAAAATTTAATTGATTAGGAGTCAGATAATTTGATTGCTTAGCATGCATTACTTTCATCTTTCTATCATATTCAAAATCACAATTCGGTAGCAAATCCAGAAAAGGGATCTGAAGCCATAGCCAAGGCTTTAGAAAGCATGATGTGTGCTGGGACCAGAGGTTTTGCATTTGGAAGCTGAACCAAAAATGGGCAAACCAGATTAACAAAATGTTTCACCCTGGTCTATGCCTCCACAAGGATTGTTCAAGTTAATAATGACATAATGGGAGAAAAGAGTAGGATCCTTTGGCTCATTTCTTATCTCTGAACAATGGTAAAGTGATCGTCATATTGTCTGTAGGAGAACTATATGATTAAGGTGATAATGACATATTTCTCCTCTTCTGTGTTGTCAGTGGGAATTTTTCCACTGGACCTCAGGAGATTCACAAAGGTTGGTACAGTTGCATAGCTACTTGGATGTGAACTGTACTGTTGCTATGGTGCTGTACATTCAGCATTTTTCAAGGACAACATGAAGTTTGTTTTTCATTTGGAGGCCTTGTGAATTTGATTCCCTTTATAACAGCTGAATTTGGCTAGCATTTGGGGTTTGGTGCAGTGTTAATCTTTCTTTTGAGATTATTTTTATAGCCAAGGGTGCTTCAACAATATCAGTTGAAAGCTTACTTCTTTACTTCCTCAAGGAGTGACTGGCGCTTCGAGAATAATGATTTTTTTAAAAAATGATAATAATTCAGTTAAAGGGAACCATATTCTCTATTTGAGGGGCTGCCCCAGAGAGGAAGGGATCAAGCTATTTTCTAAAACTCCTGTAGGCCAGACAAGGAATAATGGATGGAAACTGAACAAGGAGAGATTTAACCTGGAAATAAGGAGGAACTTTCTGACAGTGAGAACAATCAACCAATGGAACAGAAGTTGCCCTGGGAAGTTGTGGGAGCGCCATCACTTGAGACTTTCAAGAAGAGATTGGACTGCCATCTGTCAGAAATGGTGTAGGGTCTCCCGCTTGGGCGGGAGTTGGACTAGATGACCTAGAATATAACTTCCAACCCTGTTAATCTAATCTGAAAGAGCTTCTTTTATAGACATGAATGCTGTGGGTTCCAGCAAGACCACTTCCAGGAAGGCCCCTCAGTTTGGACCAATTTTGACCCAGATTAGATTATTTAATTCTCAGGATTAGGTTTAGGATTCACTTACTGCCTTTTATAAATAATAATTTTTTACATGCTAATATATCCTTCCCCAGCCTTTACTGTCTATAGTCAGAATTACACTTGCATTTTCTGTTATGTCTTTGCACGTGCTTTTATAATATAGATAACATTCATTTAATGATCATAATTAGAGCTGGCCACTTGGTTGTTAAGTGGAGTGCTCACTAAATGAAATCATGACTGTAATTATGATCTGTACAACTTTCCTTAGCTGTACAGATTTTAGAGTTGTAAATGTGAGACTTGGTCATAGTTGCTTTTTCATCACTGTCATAATTGCCAACAGTCACAAAATTTGGCATTTCCTAAATAAGGCCTACCTATACTTCACTGCTTCTTTCAATCTGTATATGTATCAGATTAGAAGGAGAGCTTTTTAATGCCTACATCTCCTGAAACAATTCCAGTTTACAGAATTGGAAGGGACTTTATAGGTCAGTGATGGCTAACCTTTTCGGCACTGAGTACCCAAAATGCATGCGCATCCCCCAAATGCATTACACATGCATCCCCCGTGCATGTGTCCCACCCCACATTTGCCCCTTGATCCCCACATGCCCCCCCGCATGCATGGCAGAGACCCAAAGACCAGCTGGCCGGCGGGAGGCATGTGCACATGTACAGCAGGGCTGAGCTGGGGTAATGGCCTGCATGCCCACAGAGGGGGCTCTGCATGCCACCTCTGGCACGTATGCCATAGGTTCACCATCATGGTTATAGGTCATCTAGTCCAAATCTCTGCTCAAGCAGGAGACCCTATTCCGTTTCTGAGAATCAGCTGTCCAGTCTCTTCTTGAAAGCCTCCAGTGGTAAAGCACCCACAATTTCCAAAGGCAAGCTGTTCCACCAATTGATTGTTCTCATTGTCAGAAAATCTCTCATGAATGAAGATGAAAATAAGGAAAATCTCTCCTTATTTCTAGGTTGAATCTCTCCTTGACCAGTTTCCATCCATTGTTCCTTATCTGGAATTCGGGGGCCTTGGAAAATAGATTGTCACCCCTGGTCCTTGTCTTCAGTAGACTAGCCGTGCCCAGTTGTTTCAGCTGTTATATTTTAGCCTCCTAAATCATCCTGTTTGCTCTTCTGTGCACTTTTTCTAGAGTCTCAATATCTTTTTTTATAGTGTGGTGACCAAAACTGGATTCAGAACTCCAGGTGTGGTCTTACTAAGGTTTTATAGAGTGGTATTAGTACCTCACTTGATTTCGATTGTATCAATTGCAATTTAGGATTGCATTGGCTTTTTTGACTGCCAATGCACACTGCTGGCTTATATTTAGCTGGTTGTCCACTAAGACTCCAAGATCCCACTCACAGTTACTGCTATTAAATCAGGTTTCACCTAATCTGTACATGTACTTTTGGCACGTGTGTGTGTGTGTACAATTGATGGAAGAGTGTCAAAAGAGCTTTCTACTTAGACTTTGAAGATAAAACTTCTAATCAGGTAAATGGAAAAAAACAACTGATTATTAGCCTGAAAAATGTAACTTCCTCCATATTTATAATAACCAGAATGTAGAATTTCAGCCTAGAAATCTGATCTGCAAGCATCTCCATGAATGAGCAGGAAGGAGAAGTCTGCTATTTCTGTACTTCAGTTTCTTTTCTTTTTTATGAAATTTGGATGACATAGCCATTTTACATCATAACATAACAATACAACCCCAAGGGAATAAATTAATAACAAAAATAAGTTTTAAGAAAAACAGTACTGTAATTTCTGTTGTTATTATACATTTCTGTTGCTATTATACATTTTATGCATATCTAATATTAAACAGCATAAACCACTGATATTTTCAATAGAAGTATATTCCTCCCTTCCCAGTAAGAGGGTGAACTAGTTAAGAGAGTGTAAAATATTCGAAGAGACCAGACCTGGTACTCAGTACAATCAACTGGTCCCTGTGAATTGAAATGCTCTGCAAGTATTGTTGCCTCAGTCTTAAACACAAGAATGGTATACTATCGCCTCTGAATATAATACATCATATATGGTTTTTATACTAACACAAGGCTAATAGTTTCATTCAGATTTGAACTTCTCAGACTGCCACTGAATTAATCTACTGCCCCAGTAATAAAGAGTGCCAGCTGCCCTTAATTTTTATTCCCATGCATTAACTGTTGACCTAGTTATTGGTTAGCAACTAATCTACCCAGCTAGCTTTCCCTTCTCTTTTGTCTTTAATGTCCTTATCCTCTAGATTTAATAAGTTGTCACTGATACATTACTTTTTTTGTTAATAAAGTAGCTAATTTTGAGCTATTTCCAGTGCTTTCTTAAAAATAAATCTAAGCATCGAAATGGTAAGGAGCATTCAGTTCTTTGTGTCATACCTAAGCAGTCCAACTAGTATTAGCAAATATTAAGCTTCCTTAAAACTTAAGAAACATTAATAGGTGTTCACTGATTTTAAAGCTTATTTTTCAAGACAATTTCAAGTGTCAAAAAGTTTAAATGTTTAAGAAATTAACAGTTGGAAAATATTGGCATCTTCAGTCTTTTGCATGTTACTCACTAACCCCTGAGCATAATGTAAAAAATTATTCTATTAAAATTAAGTTATTGCCCATTGTTTGTTTATTTTGTATGTGTAATGGCTCTATCTTTTTATATTGTCAGTGATGGCATGGATTTTTAGGAATCTTGTTACCTTGCGATAGCCAGTCATGGTCCTTTTTCTTATAGTGAGGAGTTAATTGGCTTGGTTCATGCTTTAGACTTCACCCAAATTATGATTTATTTTAACTTGATGTGCAAATTCATTCCATGAAAGAAACTTAATTTTACATTTTGCCAACAAAGGCAATGTGAAGTTATTTGTTGATTATAAATCATAGCTTGATATGCCTGAATCATGATAAACTGATTTGCTCAACAGATTTTTGTCAATGCAGATTTTAGCATTGCATACTGTGCAGATATTGCCATTGTAGGCTAAGCCATTGTTTTAATTATGCTTTGATGAACATGCCAGAATCCCACAGATACACAGATTAATGATTGCCTGATTGTATAATTCCTGCTTTGGTTTTCCTTTGTCTTAACCAGTTGTTTGTCTTGAGTTGCTGTAGATTGATTAGAAAGTTTAGGGTAGAGAGGAAATCAGGAATAACCAGAAAATGCTGGTTGTTCACACATCATGCTCATTCTTACTTACAATGTATAAGCCAACAGCCAATTGTAATTATTAAAAGAAATAAACCACAATGTGTCAATATTTATATATCATGCTTAATACAATGCAGAGTGTCCTCATTTAGCAACTGCCTCAGACAGTGCCCATTTATAGTTGCAATGGTAATGAAACAGTAACTTTGAAACTAATCCTCCCATTATGACCTTTGCAGGTTTGCAAAGCAAAGGAAAACTGAAATAAGATCCTAAGCACAGTTGTGGACTTAGCAATTGCTTTGCTTAATGACTGAATTGAGAATGCCAGCTGTGGTTGCTAAATGATGTGTATGTGTATGTAAATCCAGTAGTTTTTTTGCTGTTGTTCTCCCTATATGTTACCCAGTAAAGAGGCATTCATTTTTTACTGATAGATCGATATTGACTGATATTACTCCCAACCTTAAGATTCTTGATAAGACCAATAAAACTTTTGTGTGCATGTGATGTTTGCTTCTGCAAGAGAAGAAAAGAAAGAAGAGAAGCTCCCTACAAGTTGAGGGAAATGCATAGTTTGCAATTTTGAACATGTCAATTTCTGGCAAACCAACCAGTAGGAATATTTCACTGGGAATAGAAGAAATGAACTGAGGATGTAATAGAAGCACCCATAAGTAGGTTGTGATCAAACATCTGCTCTCTTACAAAGTTTGTAGCTGAGACAGAGTTTTGGGTGGACCTGGTATTTGGGATTAGAAAGGATTCTATTAAATAGCAGATTGGTTGACACTATGAGAAGTAGTTCTCATATAGTCAGAAAAACAACAACAACAACTAGATGCTAGCAGATCTTACTGTTGCAAAAACAAGGGGCAGTTGGAATTGGCTCTTTATGTATAGGATGAGATAGAGCATTTGAATACTGATCAAGTCGATTTGAAAATAAGGCAGAGCTGCCTGGGAGCTAGATTAAACCATCTCTCATGTCAATCATAATCTTCTATTGCAATTCCTTTGTCAAAAAATCAAATAGTTGAGTTGAGGTCTTAAAAAGAGAAATATATTGGACATCCTCTCTACATCAAGCTTCCTTGTTTTTACTGAAGTGTACCCTTCTGTTGTCAATAGTGAGTGGTAGCTTTGTAAAGGTGTCAAGTGAAGATGAGCTATTTGAGCTGCAAGTTATGTTCAGAATCTCCTCCAAGATTGCCCATTTTGAAACATGGATTCTTAAGAAATGTCCCTTCCTATATCATCCTGCTTTGTGAGAAGGGTTGAAGTTCTGTCATCGGAAATGTATGTCTATATCTGTATGTCTATATCTGTCTATATCTGTATGTATGAATCTGTAAACTACTATATGTTTTGTGAATGTGAATAAATGTGAATATATGTGTCAGATTTCACCACTGAAATTCAATCTGAAACCCATATTTTAATTCACTTGCTGAGATCAAGAGAAAGGCAAAAAGACTTCCAAGAATCCAAGAAATAAGTGTCTATAAGAGGGCAAATAGTCTCTATGAAACCACAGATTTAAGTATGTATTTGGATTATACTTACTCAGTAAGCCAGTAAAGCTGTAATTTGTAATTATTTACTGTAATTTGCCTTGCAAAATGTATTTGACTTGCATTTGTGTATGTGTTTCAGGGATTTATGTTCCTGGGCACTGTGGATGCTCAGTCTGAGTTGTCATCCGAACAGAACACCATAAGTACATACACCCATCATGATCGTGCCACTAACACACATCTGACTTGCCACAAGTGTCCTGCAGGAACTTATGTATCTAAGCACTGTACCATGATAACCTTAAGAGAATGCAGCTCTTGTGCTAACGGGACCTTCACAAAGCATGAAAATGGTATAGAAGAATGCCATTCATGTAGGAAGCCCTGTGAGCAGTCAATGATTGAGAAGACACCTTGCACTGCTCGGACTGACCGTGAATGCTCCTGCCCACCTGGTAAATTTTTACATGGAGACACCTGTATCCCCTATAAAGTATGCCCCATTGGATGGGGTTTAAGGAAAAAAGGAACTGAAACTGAAGACAACAGGTGCAAACCATGCCCTCGTGACACTTTCTCTGCTGTGCCTTCTAGTGTGCTGAAATGCAAACCCTTTACTAACTGTTCACAACTAAACATGGTGGTAATAAAACCAGGGACAAAAATGTCAGACAACATCTGTGGATTGCAGTCAATTTCCAAGAATGTAGCTGGGCTTTTGTCAAGTCCAGAAGAAGATGAAAAGCACTATGAAGTTTCTTCTGCTACTTTTCTTACCAAAGGTAGGTGTAAAGCATTGGGAAGCATTCTCTGCTCGAACGTGGGAAATAATGTGATGAATATGAAACTTTCTTTTGAAGTAATAAAAGCTGATAATGCTCCAGTCTGGAGTTCCCTTCCTTTCTCTAAAAGTTGCCTGTTGGGCTTCTACTTTACATTATGTTAGGTCCCCCTTTTTACAGCTCTTCAATGGTTAGCCTGATTCAGCTTCAGCATAATCCCTCTGGCAAGTACAGCACATTATGGCAGCAATAATTTGATCAGCATATGGCTAATGGGGAGGTGGAGGGGCCAACTATGCTGTAGTGAAAGAGAGAGACATAAAAGAGTTTTAAGTTGCATCATTTTATCAACCTGATGCAGAATTGTATTTCTTAAACTTGATCTTTCGTAGATATGTAATTAGATACCAAGTGAGTTCTTCATTTTCCAACAATAAAATTGATTAATTTGTATAGTGTTTTGTCTTCTTGCTTGATGGTTTAAAATACTGTATGTAGTACATAGTGACACCTGCATCCTAGTCCACTACTTTTACTAAACCTTTCATTGTTAGTATTTTGATTTCATTTGAAACTATAGTATTAAACTTGGCTTAAAATCAGCATCTATTGCAAAACGTTTTTCATGAAGTGAGGATTAGCCTAAGAACTGTGCTCAGCAACTATGTTTTGCAAGACCTACCCTCTTCATGGCTATTTCACAGCATGAGCTACTTTGGAGTAAACAACTAAACAACCTGATGCTTCCAGGTGTTCGGGACTTCATCAGCTATCAGCATTTTTCATCCTTGTGGAAAGTGGCATCTCCACCAAATAGGGAGGACACTTCATTGTATACCCTTGAACCAGTTACTTCTTTCTAAATTAAGTGCTCTTAGAGGTCTTTTTTGGTCAGAGCTGTATTAATAGCTCTTAGCAGACTTCCCCAACAAGGGCTTTCCAGACAGGCTGGATTTCAGCTCTTGTAATTCCCAGTCTTTTAGATCATGTTGACTTCTAAATATAATTGGTAGCACCAGCCATGGAAAGACAGGCTGATAGGGTCTATGCTTTCTGATTCATTTTTAATATTATATGTGTTTTTCAGGTGTGAATGCTTCCTCTTCCAACTTCACCACCACTCCTTCCCCAAGCACATATGCTGACATGTTGGAGCCAACAGACATATACAATGAAACCTCCAAGAATGAGAATGTGGCAGCTTTGAACTATTCTAAATCTATACATCACCAGCAGCTATATTACCACAAACAAACCCCTTCCAATCTTAACTTACAGCCAGCACTGGAGATGAGTGGCAACGTAAAATCCAGCATTCCATACAAACCCCCTAAAAGAGGGCCCCCGAGACAGGCTATGCATAAGCATTTTGATATCAATGAACATTTGCCATGGATGATTGTCCTGCTGCTGCTGCTTGTGCTTGTGGTTATTGTTGTTTGCAGTGTCCGCAAAAGTTCACGAACTCTAAAAAAAGGACCAAGGCAAGATCCCAGTGCAATTGTGGAAAAGTCTGTTTTGAAGAAATCTTCTACCCCAACCCAACATCGGGAGAAATGGATCTACTATTGCAATGGGAATGGTGAGTAGTTATAGTTCTATAAACAGAAGTACACTCACAGCTAAAATAGACCTCCATCCCAGTTTAAAACACTCAAATCTCATAGCTTCTTAAAAATAACTTTATTCTGACATAAAAGCTTATTATTTCAGGAACCACAGGCCTTCTTTTTCCACAATTATTTGTTACATTTATATGCTGCCCAGCTCACAAAGCAACTCTGGGCAGCTTACAAAATAGTGATATAGATTAACATGAAATGTATTGCTTTATATTCATGATAGAGATTATAACAGATACTCTGTATTCTGTACAGAACACAAATGTCCTCAAAGTGTCCCAAACTATATAACATGTATGACTTGGCAAATAGGCAGACTGCAGCAATCATTTAGGAAGATATATGCTGCATGGGAATTATGTCAGTATGCAGCTATTTATTAATTTCTATGATGTTCAATGACTACAGTAATTCTAGGTGGCTTATGTACTAGGGTTAAAATAAAAACAATAGAGTAAAAGTAACAAAAAGACAAAACGAAGCCAAAAGGAGTTCAACTCTTGAAAAGTCTGGCTATCTTAGACCTATCATATTGGACTTCCTCAGGGCTACGTATTGTAGGTCTGGCTATATACTAGTCTCCAGAGGGTGAGTAGCAGCACTAGGAAGGGACGCACAGAAGATTTCAGTGTGACTTCCTCCATCAGGCAGCAGATCCTCTTACGCTGCCTTAATAAGAGATCAGTTTCCCAAGCAACCTAGGACAGCTCTAAAGCTGTTTATTTCAACAGATTTTCCTGTCTGTCTGAAACAGAGAGGTAATATTTAAAAGAAAGTGGTCCTCTTAAATCAGCATCTTTGAATGTGCATCTTGCTATGTGTTTTTGCCTGTTTTAATGATCAGAATTTGCATTCTGATTGACACTTGACATCTCTTTTCAGAAAATGCAACCATGGGATCCTCAACATTGTGATATGGATAAACTAAAACCTTTTATAGGGGCCAGTTTTCTTTTTTACTATATGCAATTTTTTGTTCTAAAGCCATTCCCCTAACTTTATTTGATTTTTGGTAAATGGTTTAGAACAACAGTAGGGAACTTTTTCCAATTAGGGAAATAAAGTTAAGCAGAAGTCCACCTTCCAAAGATGAAGTGTTATTTTGGTGAAAGTGTTTTTGCTTAAAAGGTAAAAACCAAGCAAAAATTAGATTGCTGACAGTATAATCAGAAGTGCTCTGCAGGCTGGTGGACTATATGCAGCTGATGGGCTTTCCTATCTGAAAATAAAGAATTTGAAAGAGTATCTGGGTCATTTCTACAGGGGCTAAGAATTCCTCCCCTCAAACTATTGTTTAGTGAAAGGTTTGCCACAACAGAAGTTGTAAATGCAAGTTCTGTTTTTCAATTTAAGTCTCTTCTGTGCTGAATCTTGGATCAATTACAACCTAAATCTATTCTGTCCTCCTGTCAACAATTCATGATCTCAAGGACACTGGCATCTTTTATGACCTCATGTGTACTTGGATCAATTCAAGCGTCAGTCTGTTCCACTCTGCTACTATTACATAGGCTCTTTAAAGCAGACTGTTAAAAAAGAAGAAATATTTTAGATTCATTTTTTTCCACTGCCATTTCTGTTTCAGATGATCTTAGGTTCAGCTCAGTTCATAATTCAGTTCAAGTATTTTATTTGCTTGCATTTCCCCCCATATTCTCATTTTTCCCTCTTTCCTTTCAGTCCATCTTTTATTCTACCCAGAGCACATGTTTGATATGATCACGTTTATTTAAACTGTATCTGTTTTCACTGTTGTTTTTATCAATAAAATCATTTCAAGTCAGTGAAGACCTGATATTAGCCAGTGTTCTTGAACAAGACTTTTCTTGGTTTGTTGAAAGAACTTTGTGGTCTTTTGTGTGAACTATCATGTTTTAAGAAATTTAAATATATATTTAGGAAAATGTATGTCAGAAAGATACCCCTGACGTATAGTAAACCTTCACACAGTGAACTTCCCTTGTGTTTATGGTCTATCTAGACTGTATACCCTGTTGGGCAACTGCAAGTGATACCATGACCTATACCTTGGTGTATAAGGTCTGAACAACAATAGGGGTCAATTTTCAATTTAGTCAAATGCTGTATTGTTTATAAGACTTATACCTTTGTGGTTGAACATTTGCTCTCTTGTTTAGGGAAATGGGGACTGTATGCAGAGAGAAAATCAGTCCTCAGATACCCCCAAGAATCTGCTACTTTAAAGTGCTTTTTAATATAGACTTCCTGGCATTTATTTGTAGTTATCTCAATTCTGCCTGTAAGCTTCTGGCTCAGGCTGTGATTACCAGACGTGGCATTTGGCATCAGAGCCTGAGCAGATCACAGGGAGCAACTTGCTTCTTTCTTCTACCCTAGCATGTAGCTTCTTGGGAATCTGTGGTGACCACATTCTTGATATTGATTGTGTAAATGTACATAGTTTATTAATGTGTACTCCTCATTCTGTCACTTTATTTTAATAAGTTTTGATAGTATTCTGATCTATGAGAATGGAAAGAAAGCACAGCCAGGTTCTCACTTAGCACTTGGGAAATTGTTGTTGACGAGGAGAGGTGAAGAAAAGGAGAAACCTATTTTTCTTCCTGAGCTGAGGAGAAACAGTAGAAGAAAGAAATTCTTTAGCATAATTAGTTTCTGTCAATGACAGGCAGGATTTTGTGATAATTATCCTAAAAAAGGAGCTTCAGTGAAAGAAAACAGATAAATGTAAATGTTAGGATTATAGATTATTTGTGTGTCTGAAGATTCATTCTATTTCTTAAGGTCAGTAATGCTGACCTTAAATGCACACATATAAACAGTGAATTTATCTTTCCTTTTGGCTTAAAGAGGGAGGTTAAAACTATCCTATTTTAGTGACTACTTCTATGGCTGGCTTTTAGGCAACATCTGCTGAAAATCTTTCAACTGCAAGCTATTTTTTAATAAAATACATGACGTTTTCTAACATTCTATAAGTACAGGAGAAAGAGCAATAATCAGCAGCCTTTACCAATATGAATATTTTTCTTTGGAGTCAGTTCAGGGTGGCACAAATTGAAAATAAAATATATCCACAACCCTTTTAAAGGTTGATTTCTCACTTTGTATAATTTCTTTATATATGCACACTGGTTTGTTGCAAGAGCACTTTAAATGGTTTATAATTTTAGTCCTGAATTATTAAGAAGCAAAATCCAAAGTCTTGGAATATCCAGCACTATCTTTTGCATTTTGATTTACATCTGGCAACATGTGACAACATAGCAAACTTTGCTTGACTGAAATTAAGTAACCTAAAGAACTTATCAAGAAAAAGCTGATAAAGCTCTGGGCTTTAATGCATTGGAATTTCTGCATGGGACCGAAAGTAAATATCAAGATTGTTCAGCTCCTCAGAACTCTAGAATTGAAACTATTGCAAAGACCACGAACAAAGTTAAATTTTAAGGTCACCTGACAGAAACCAAGGAAATAAGCAGGATTTATATGAGAGAGCGATTGCTGGATGGAAGGGATATACCATCCATGCTGCAAGAGGCTGCTGAGAAGAGCTTAGGCACAATTTCACAAAAGTATGATCCAATGCAAAGGGGAGTTTGGAAGAATTGAGCTAGTAGCTACCACAACATGTTGGAAAGCCACAGAACCAGCCAAAACTTGTGGATTCTTAGTGTATGTAGAGTATTGTTTTAGAAATGAATGGGAAACCTATTTTCAGTTTGCATCTTCAGCGCTCCATGGAAATGTCGTAAAACCGTATACATTGACTATTATATCATAGGAGGACAAGTATAAAGAACATACTTCACACTGTTCATCCTGCTTAGTCTTTGCAACATAGATTCACAGCAGTTTTATCTAGCTCAACTTGGATCAGAGATATAAAAGAATTATATGCTCAGGGCACTAGGTTTCTTTGTGCTCCCCTATTGAATTCCAAGTACTGTTCCACTCTGGCTATCACTTCAGAGAATGCCCTTCTTTTTTTCCAAATAACTTAGTCCTTTCTGATAGTTTGTCTGCAATTCCATATGAATGGCATTCTGCTGGTTTAATTTTGGGTAATTTCACTAATGGATGAAATAAACCTGCATGATTTAAATCTGCACTTTAGTTGGGTAAGTTTCATTGAAAACTAAAGATGTTAAAAAAAAACCACGCTCATCGAATAAGATAGTCTGACAGCTTTTTAGATAGATGTTGCCTATCAAGCCTAGGCTAGGATAGTCCAAGTAATTGCTGAAAGAGTGGTCTTTCTGACTCTTTTCACTGCCATGTAATAATTATCTGGATATCTGTAACCCAGATAAAGTTTACCTAGGGTTGATTCACACAACAGTGGGTCTTTAACTGAGTTAATGGATTTTATTCTGTTTTATGTTTGCCTTTGAGTCAGTGTAGATTCTTGGCTGCCTGTATGAGTCTGCAGTTTTCCGGGAAAGATTTCAGAAGTTGTTTGCCATTGCCTCCTTCCTAGGGCTGAGAGAGAGTGACTGGGCCAAGGTCACCCAGCTGGATTTGAGTATAAGGTGGGGCTAAATCACACAGTTAATCTTTTCCGTAGAATAGTCATTTGTAACTCTAAAGGCAGGTTTTCTTTAATGATAAAGGGAATTCTCAAAGGTTTACATTTTTTTTTTATCACCTTGTCTGGAATTGAGGGTTTACTCAATTCAGTCTTAGAGTCTCATGGACATACAGTATTTAAGATTCCTTTCCACTAACGAAACCCAAAAATGGGTATAAATAGTACCATTGCCAGGACCAAAGTGGAAGTAACATCTAATACTATACAAGTGGAATTTTGACTTGTTTCTCCCCAACTTCTTAAAATCTTCAGAAAGCTCTGGCGGTGATCCAAAGCAAAATTTGGGCCAGAGAACACAATGTTGTATAGAGTACACTGAGAAAAAGAAATCCCCGAAGAAGGAAATGGCAAACCATTTCCATCTTGCTGCCAAGAAAACTATATTTACATGTCCATCAAGTAATTAAGTTTTGAGTTCATCTTGGGTGAGGCTTGACTTTATGTTGAGAAGAAATCTCCTCCATTGATTCCATTCAGTGAGTGAAAAAACTTTGCTTGTATATAATAACTCTGTTAATATCCATTGCTTCCACCATTGTTTTCTTATTTGGTATCATAAGCAGTTTCTTTTTGGCACGATGAAGCATTATATTGGTTGTTTACATGATAAATATAATAATGAAGGAAATCATTTTAATCTGCTTTTGATTAAGGGAGATAATATACAAAATGCATG
This sequence comes from Pseudonaja textilis, assembly GCF_900518735.1. Next base: position 1,295,671 of record NW_020769344.1, on the reverse strand, counting down.
AAATTTATTCAGCACAAGTCATATTAAACCTCTTGAAATTAGAATGCTGAAAATTTGACTTTCGTGTTGTTACAATTTGAAATAAATTTGCATGAATTTTGAAGATTGGTTGCTGAACCACACTCTGCCATTTTAAATTTTAATACATTTTATTACAACATTTTTATCTCACCTTTCAATATTGCATGATGTGAATAGCCTCCTTCTAAAATAAATTAGCTAAATTTGTTACAACTTAAAAAACAACCCTGTGAATTAGATTGGGCTAAGGGATGACTGATTTGTTGTTTAACCACTTAGGAATTTGAATATCTTCGTCTTACTCCATCATATTTGGTTCCATTGCTTTTATTTGTCTTATTGTTAAATTCCAGGGTGGAACTCAGTTATTTAACTGTTAGATCTCATTGGCTTGTTGAGAGTTCAGGTTTTTTGCATGCTAGTATTACCAGACAATTATCCAAAGAACTCAAAATACTTTATTGAAAATACTCTGGAATCTATTGGACAGTTGGTTACATTACTTTTAACTTGCATGAAATAAGCTGCTTTTATGTGTGCAGGAATTTTAATTTTTTTAAAAAAAATATTCTTTGATGTAATTAAAGTCTCAATTTTATTGTATTTTATATTTACTTACATTGCTCTTTTCCAGATATTATAATAAATAAATAATTATGTAAATTTATTTCAAATAAATGAAAACACCTTTCTTCTCAACTAGAATGTATTTTGTGAATACATGTAACCTTCAAAATCATGATAGTTGAATGAGGATTTCCAGAGAAGTGAAACCATAATTGAAATTGCTTTGGAAAAAGCAACTCCCAAGTTCCATTTTTAAAAATTGCCTTTGAAAATTATCATCTATATCCATTCTAGCAAGACTGTCAAATAAGATCGCCAACATTGCATGCCTTTTTAGAAGAATAACTATACTGGGGGTTGGGGGGTGGGAATGCAAAGTGTCTTCTAATTTAGAGCAGTATTGCTGTTTTTTTTTTTCTTCAAGCATCCTTACTATAAGGTAAAGAGAACTTTGTGATAAGCTTGTATTTAGTATTTTTTGCACCTTACCCAAAATTCTTCTCTTAAACAGGCATTGATATTCTGAAATTGGTAGCTGCCCAACTTGGAAGCCAGTGGAAAGAGATCTACCAGTTCCTGTGCAATGCGAGTGAGCGGGAGGTGGCAGCTTTTGCCAATGGATATTCTGCAGATCATGAAAGGGCTTATGCCGCTTTACAGCACTGGACTATCAGGGGCTCTGAAGCTAGCCTTGCCCAGCTGATCAGTGCCCTCCGCCAGCACAGACGCACAGATGTGGTGGAGAAGATCAGGGGTTTGATGGAAGATGCAACGCAGGTAATACCTATATTACTAGTTACGTGCATTAATATTGAACACTAATCTAGAGGCAGGGGTACAGAACAGTCTTTTGTAGCACAATTGTAGCTCCTTCTGCTGGTGTGATCCTCTCTCTCTTATTAAAGAATAAATGTGGGGGGAACAGCAACCCAGATACTTGCTGGCAATGTTTGTTTTTCTTGAAATCAAGCAATTGTCTTTTCCAAACATCTTAGTATTGACTCCACGTCAGCCAAAGTGCAAGGAATCTGAAGAAGTGGAAAGGCTACACTGTAGGGTGTTTTATTGTAGGCAGCAAGGCTTCCTTCTCCCAGTTTTCCATCTTTTGTGTCAGTTCATCATTCTATATTCAATATGTGAAATGGGTGCAGCTGAAATAATTCCAGCAGTCATCGGTGGAACCTTAATGCCATTCAATATTCTCCATTCAATATTCTCCATTCAGTGCTGTTCCTTATGACTATCATATATTTTTGCTTTTGTTTGATTTAAATACCCAGCCGTATAGTCCTTTCAACTGAATTTTTTAAAAAAATGCTCAGAGCAGAAATAAATGAAATAGCAGAAATAAAAAAAGAGAAATTCAAGATGATAAATTCAGCACAATTTCTTGGCTTGAAAAGTAGAACTTTATTGAAAGGAGGTATTAATGAAAACAAGTCATTATTGAAATCGTGGGTGAGTCAATTATGGCTTGTGTTTCCTGTTGCATTGCTACAGTTCAGTACTATATCTCTGCTCCCACCCCTGCAGCAGGTTAAAATACTCTGGAAATCACTGGCAAGTCAAGGGTAAGTGGGGCTTCCTCATGTTTAGTGATTTTTCCCAGCTTATGAAGGTATACTTATAGCAAATCTGACTTCTATTTCTGCAATTCAGGAGAAGAGTAAGACATTGCCTAACTTGATGCCTTCAACAAGTGCTTTCCAACATTGCATTACCTAATTTATACCCTTTTTTGCTGATACGTAAAGTGAGCTTTTTATGTTTTAAAAATCATTCTGTTCAAGAGATTCTGTTTACTGAAAAAATGTTGTAACCAAGGAGTTGGCTAACATGGAAATATTTGATCATTTGTCCAAATGACAGAGGCGTCAACTCTTTTTCAATGCTGTGGCCAAGTTTTAATTTCTCTTCCGCTTTCCTTTTTCTTCCTCTTTTTTCTCTGTATCAAAACGGTTTGATGCTTTGTTTTATCATTGTATGTTATCTGAAATTTGTTTTAGAAGAGCTTGAAAGTGCACAATTTTCAGCTGTAACCTTATCACCATCTACACACTAAGAATGGTTTCTAGTTCCTTGTTTTAAATAATAAATGGCTTTGCCTCACCATGTTATACCCTGTAAACATATTTCTAGGCTCATGCAAATCATGCAAAATATTGTGGACTTCGTACACTAAAAGTAGCTAAAGTGCCTGCTCTGGCAGAGAGTCTAGGTTTAATTGAAGACTACAGCAGGTCCTATCTCAAGCATTGCATTCATAAAATAACCACCACTGATAGTTATACTACCAGTAACAGTAATGATCGTATCATATTATATACCCAAATAGATGTTGGCACTCTCCAGAATGCAAAAGCTTATAATTAAAACTTGTACAATAAGAGTCTCCCATTTCATTACCAGAATGTTTCAAATTCCTAATTGTTTTATTTAAATGATGTACTATCAGTATGCCAGCAATGTGAACTTTGTAGAAGTCAGAAGACTAAAGTAAGGCAAATGCTCAACCTCCCATATCTTTGTAACAAGCAAAAGCAGAAAAAAAATTCTGCAAAATAAGAGAGGATAAATGTATGTAACTACATTCATTGCAGAATTCAAGTGATTTTGATGCAAAGCTAAAAGTAGAATGCAAGATTTGACAGAGATACAACTAGTGATAATATAGTGATTATATAGAGGGAGCACTTTTTTTTCCTCCATAAAGAAATAATACTGACAATGGATGTAATGTTTTGACAGGAATGTATCCCACTTTGCACAAATGGGTCTGTACTGGTAAGAATAGTATCCGAGCAAATACACCTGGGTTGCTGGAGAATCATGGCTAACATTTCAATTTTCATAGTTTGATAGTGTTTAAAAACGAATGAGCTTTAAGCCTCTCTTACAATAGCAATGGATTATGGGAGTCATTGCCTGAGTCCTTAGCAGTTTAAAGTCAGCTATTTTTCATCACTGAACTCTCATATTTTGCTTTCAGTAGCTGTGCAGTCAACATGTATAAGCGACTGGTTTCAATGTTCCTGAGCTTCTGAAAACTCATTCTGCACAAAAGCAATAATAAAGGAAGGCATGTGGCTGTCTGATATCCCCCAGAGTTCCAAAAAATCATTCCCTTCCTGGCAAGAAATAAGATATCCAAGATAAAAACAATTCATTTTCATCTCTAAAATAAACACTCTTAATCAGGACAGTTTACAAATACTTCAAATACTAAATACTAAAATTGTAACATGAACAATAATTTTGGTGAAAGCACAAATCTTTACATGGAACGAATGAAAGAACAATCTGTAACCGTTACAGTGCCAAAAATGTTATCAGAATGGTCAGCCAATTCAGTTGTCCAAAATGAGGCACATTAATCACATTCCTAATAGCTGAAAAGATCAATAGTTCACTGTTTTGTACTGAAATACAGATGGGTTATGAGGTCCTGACTTTATATCCCATCATGTGTTCTTGGGATATTTATTCATGTTACAGCCAGTGAGAAAAAGGAGCTGTCCATTTTTAAGCAGGAGCCCAATGTGTAGAGAAATTCCTCCTTTTGATCATAATCTTGATATCCAAATTCTGCAAACTAATCATGCAACCATGTATATTTATCCATGTCAATGGAAACATTCAATATTCTCCATTCAGTGCTGTTCCTTATGACTATCATATATTTTTGCTTTTGTTTGATTTAAATACTCAGCAATATGTCCTTTCAACTGAATTTTTTAAAGAAATGCTCAGAGCAGAAATAAATGAAATAGCAGAAATAAAAAAAAAAAGAAATTCAAGATGATAAATTCAGCACAATTTCTTGGCTTGAAAAGTAGAACTTTATTGAAAGGAGGTATTAATGAAAACAGAAGTCACTATTGAAATCATGGGTGAGTCAATTATGGCTTGTGTTCTACTGTACCCCTTCCTGTTGAATTGCTACAGTTCAGTATTATATCTCTGCTCCCACCTCTGCAGCTGTCAAACACCAGAACTAGAAGAGAACTTGAATGTCACCATGGTTGCAAAAAAATTGTCTCCTATTTTGTTCAAATTTATGAAGAGCCATGACCTGACAAAGAAACTTTCAGAAAAGAAGTTCTTAGTTGAGATAATTTTGTAATCTCATAGTTTATTTTCAGACCAAAATGAGGAACTGGACTAACCCAGAAGCCCATTAAAGATCCATATAAATCCAATGGACTCTTAATTACCTTAATTATAATTATATTCATATAATTATGTAATAGGCATTAATTGGCCTGAAAACAATATTGTTCCTGTAAAAAAGAGAGACATTTAAGAATGTAAGTATGCAAGCTTTCTCTACTGCATTGCTTAGAAACTCTACTTCCCTATTTATCCAGGAAGAATGAAATCATGTTTTAAATCTGTCGCCCTGTCAAAGATTTGTCCAATAATAGTCCAGCAGTTTTTTATTTGGTTAATCTTGAAGAGAACAGAAGTCCTAGCAGTTCTTGTATTGCCATTAGATTGGGGTGGAAGTGAATAAACAGCATATAGCATAACACCATCCCTACCCCCACTATGTGTCAGGGATTCCTATCTATAGGTTGTTAAGTTAGAATAAAAGACAGACGTGTCAATGGAAAATTTGGAAATAATAAGAACAATCTAAAGATTGATTGATTCATGGAAATCGGGAGCAATTTTTGCTATGACTGGGCTCTACTGAATATGGCAAAGAACAAGTATGTTTATGAAAGTTAAACACTAAAATATAGGGTTCTCCTATATAATGCAATGTTATCTAGTAGTGTACCTCTTCCAACAGTATGTGAAAAAAAGGTTGAACAAATTCTGACAAATACAATTTTTGTCTGTATGGTAAAATCAAATAACATTTTTTGTACATGAAAAGGAGTATTTTATAGCTTAATTTCCCTTAATCTCCTTTGCAGTTGATTTGAGATCTGTGATAAAAATTGATAGGTCTGATGATAACAAATTATCATTGTCAAGTGTTTGTCCGGGCCAGCATTGCCTGATTTGTGTCCCTCAGATAATAGTGTTTGTTTTTGGTTACGCTTAGCACTGCAGGCATGTTAGTATTTCACAATAGAACAATGGTTCCCCATAGTCTTCTGATGCCTACATAGTCTCTTTGCTAGGTTAAACCAACTGTGGAATAAAAAAGGAAGTGGCTCATAAATACTATGATCAGGATTTGCTGAAGCTGCAGCTGGGTCTTAAGTCTAGCTATAGTGAACCAAAATATTTATCTGTGAGTCTGCTCTGTATTACATACTTCATTGGAGCTGTTTGTACGATATGGTGCCTTATCTTGAAAATGAATTCTTAATGAATTCTTCCAGTAATCCTAATTATATTAGCTAATATTTATTCAAGCATAAATTTGGAATACATGCCTAATGTTCTCAGTGCATTGATGTCCTTAAATCTCTCCATTTATATTTCCTGAAAAGAAATGAGTACTAAATATAGTCTGTTTTGGTTAGATTATGCTCTTAATTCCATTTTTGGTTCATATTCTATCACAACATTTTGTAATACTGGGGTAGCATACTTTCTATTGTGTAGAAAGAAACATACTGCTTGCTTAACAAAGTAGTGTAAGAAACCAAAGGAAATATAATTATAAATTTAGCATAATTTCATCATAATCACATTTCACAAGTACTAAAGAATTGGATGAGCCCTTTAAGCTCCCCTCTTTTTGAGAGGTATTTTCATTTACTGGTAAGAAAATTGTACAGTTTTTATAGAACTACACTTGCCTGTTCCCAGCAAAGCTAATTGGGTATTATGCTAGAAAATAAAGGAATTAGGTCACTAATCTCTACAGTACTGTAAACTGTCTTTAAAGCCTTACAACCTCTATTTTGCCCGTCATAATAATTTCAGTAGAATACAGACATTTGTGTTCCATGATTTCATTATCTTCTAGTTCCCCAGGAAAAGTAACCCTTGGTTTGAAATCTATTCCTTCTACTCTTTGTCTAAGTAAAAACGTTCAGAATTTATTGCAAATATTTCTTTATCAATATTTATCAAGGATAAGTGACATGCAATGCATATTGTCCTCATCATACAATGTTTTTTGGAAACAAGTATAAGGTGTGGTCCCCAGCTGTGCCTTTTGAAGTTCTTAAAAGCCCTTTATGATCACAGCTGCCAAAATTCTCCCATAGTTTTCAAACGTTTTAACGGGAAATAAACAAGAGCAGTGGCTGGGCATAGTTTTAAAACACATTCACAGAATGGCACACACCAGAAAGAACCCTGCCACAAAGCTCTGCCTGTTTTGTATTTTGGCCAATGTAGTGTAGCCTTGAATCTCCGAAAAAATACTAAGTGCAGACCCCTGACCACAAAAGGTCTGCTGATCCCTACCTTGTTCTGAAATATTAATTTGTGAGATTAATTTCGATAAATTTGCTTTTAAATTAATTTAATTTTTTTAAATTGATTGAATTAAAATGAATAGGTTTGGTATATTGGTTAAGGTGACAGGCTAGAAAGCAGGAACACACACACACGAATCTTGAAGCTGATAAAAGTGAGTAAAATTCTTTGAAATCTTAGTTGTGGACTCTGCTATGTGTTTGTATGGGAATCATTCAGATTCACAGAAGAGAGCCTTGTTACAACTTATGTAAATATTCTGCTCTGGCTAAGCAAAATGACTATTATACCTTTTCCAAAAGTTCAAGTAACAGCATCTTGACCTTATTTTATTTTCCATTCAGGAGCTTCCCACATCTTACTCATCAACTCAATGTATAACTTCCATTGTCTAAAGGGCAGAGACAGGGCCACACACGTTGCCATTTTGCCCTGCTTGGGAGATTCAAGAGACATGGCCAATGGTTTATAAGAATGAGTTGGGCTGGGCTGGGCTGAAATATGGGTTTTAGGAAATTTTAAGTGATAAAAGATGATAGTTTTCCCCTTAACCTTTCCAAAGTGCTGGGAGAGGGTTTAGGAAATAAAATAGTGTTTTAAGATTCTGTCAAAAAAAAAAAAATACTACCACAATGTTTAATCTGGTCTCTTCAGGGGTAGCAATGGGATACTGAAGGATGCTGGACCTGAATATGGTGACAGATGGCTCCCATTATGCCACCATTTTTGAAATTTAGGTCAGAATACCAAATTGGCTATTATTGGTACTTGTATTTTCCCAACCATGATTCTCTCTCATTTCTCCCCCATTTTTATTTTTATACTTTAGAACACAGGTAATACCACTACAAAATGCGGTCCAAGGAACCCTGCAGGAAAGAAGATTGTAGGAACTGAATTTCTCTTTTCCTGCTTTATCTACCTCATTCAAGCAACGGTCCTAAAATCTTTCCCCTGTAATCAGGGAATCCAGATAAATAAAGCGGGCTGTAACCCAGCAGGGGAAAGCAAGAATTTCCAAGTATGGGTTTGAGATACTTGGTTTTCGCCTTGTTTGGAATGTGTCTGAGACTTTGAGGGAATGACAGGCAGGGAAAGAGAATTGGATATCAAAGTCATTTTTAAGGACTGTATCACCATGTTTCTCTAGATCCAGCTTCATCATTATCCAATGTCTACAGTTATAAATGAAGTAAATATATCCTCAAGGTGATTTTGACTCCTGGTGACTAAATCTATGCAGTTTTTTTGGTACAGCTACAGAATAGTTTGCTTCTCTGAAATACAGTTTTGGTTTCTTAGTTTTGCCAATAGTCTTGGAATTCCCAGGTAGTTGACCATCCCAAACTTACCAGAAGTAAATTCAGCTTCTGAGTTCAGACAAGGTCAACTAGCTGACTTTGGCTGAACTTTAATCCAAATAAAGCAGTATATATGACATTGATATATCCATCTGCTTTTTGGACCATGTACTTTCAGGTTTTACTTTCATTTGACAAATTGTGCTGATTTTCCAGTATACCCCAATATAGGGTGAAGCATGAATGCTGCATCACTGACAGTAGTCTAAGTATAAGTGAGGAGATAGCAGCTGTTAAATTTTTTTTTATCTCATTATGGGTAGGAAAAAGGCACAAGCTATTTAAATCCAGTACTCCCCCCCCCCCCCAAATATATTTGTAAGCGAGGATGAGAAAGAAAAGGGTATAATCCAAAACATGACAAACAGAGAGCAGATGGACTTTGAAACCTTGTCTGGTAAAAGATCCATTAGTTGTACAGGTAAGCAGTTCAGAAGAAAGAACTTTAGACAATTCATAAAGACCTGGTCTTAATGATTTCGCTAATAAAGGAAAGCTAAATGTTTGCTTATTTTGCTTGCAAAATTCTGTATCCTCACCTCTACTTTTCTTGGCTTAAACTTGATTAACAAAATTCCAAATGAATGCTGCTTCCTCGGTTAAGAGTTGCAGTTGACTTTTTTCCCTTTAAAAATTAACTATGCAAGATTTTTTTAAAAAAGTATGCTACTGAGTTACACTATATTTATTTAAAAATAGTTTGAGTTTATAGTAGGTCAGGTTTGAATGGAAATTTCAGAATTCATATTAGCAATCCTTAAAACCAGTCAGTCTTAGGAATTACTGTGCAGCTCTGGAAGACAGGAACAAAATTCTAGAAAAAGGCACCTTTGTCTTAAGGAGATGCTGAGAAGATCCCCATGATAATTTCAGTTTAAAAATGTTCAAGTAAATGTGTTTATTCTTAACAATAATCAAAGTTTTGTTATTCAACTTATTTCAGAATATCCTTTTTTTTTTCTTAAATCTGAATAAAACATGCTAGATCAGATTCCTTTCAATTAAAGGAACTGCAATATTTACTGCAAAGTCCATTTCATGGACCTTACAGCTCCCCAGATTTACATTTTTTCCTGTATTATTTCATGGTCAAAGGAGTTATAGCAATACCCTGTTATTATGCTAGGATTACTAGGAGTGGCAAAATAAGAATAAAAAATATGTCAAACTGCTCATTTTATTTAAAAAAAATACTCTGTCACAAGAGGTAGCTTTTATGAGGACTTCAAAGTATGGGTGTTCATAAAGTTATGACTATGTACATTCTGTTTTACAGGAAGGGATCTTGTTCAGAGCTTCTGGAAATCTTCATTGCTTTCTTTCTGTCTCAGGGCTACTAGGTCCTGCTGTTTGTCTTCCTCTTAGCTCACAGTTCTTAACCTCATTTTCCTCTGCTGTTGCTCTCTGTGCCAAAATATATTGAATTATATATTGAATTAGTGGTAATTTGGTAGAATCCTCTTTTTGGGAAAAACATGTTAAGGTGAAGACAAAATTCTAAACTATATTTGTGATTCTCATCCTGTTTATTGTAAATTTAAAGACTAGTCTATTTTTACCCATACTGGGTAATGTTAGGAAACCTCTTTATATTCTTCAGATTTTAGGTTTCATTGGATACTTGAAGATCATGCCATTAAGTCCATTGTTCTTTCAAAAACAACCCTCAGAATGGATTGGAATTGGATGCGGTAGGATTAACAGAATAATAGAGTTCGAAGGGACCTTGGAGGTCTTCTAGTCCAACCCCCTGCACAGGCAGGAAACCCTGTACAATTTCAGACAAATGGCTGTCCAATCTCTTCTTAAAAACTTCCAGTGTTGGAGCATTCACAACTTCCGGAGGCAAGTTGTTCCACTGATGAATTGTTCTGTCAGGAAATTTCTTCTTACTTCTAGGTTGCTTCTCTCTTTGATTAGTTTCCATCCATTGCTTCTTGTCCTGCCTTCAGGTGCTTTGGAGAATAGCTTGACTCCCTCTTTTTTGTGGCAATCCTTGAGATATTGGAACACTGCCATCATGTCTCCCCTAGTCCTTCTTTTCATTAAACTAGCCATAGTCAATTCCAGAAACTGTTCTTTATATGTTTTAGCCTCCAGTCCCCTAATTATCTTTGTTGCTCTTCTCTGCATTCTTTTTAGAGTCTCGATATCTTCTTACATCATGGCGACCAAAACTTGATGCAGTATTCCAAGTGTGGTCTTACCAAGGCATTATAAAGTAGTATTAACACTTCATGGGATCTTGATTCTATTTCCTCTGTTAATGCAGCCTAGAAGTGTGTTGGCTTTTTTGGCAGCTGTAGCACACTGCCGGCTCATATTTACGTGATTGTCCACTAGGACTCCAAGATCCCTCTCACAATTACTACTATTGAGCCAGGTACCACCTATACTATACCTGTGCATTTGGTTTTCTTGTTTGGTTTTCTTACTTTTTTCACCATTGAATTTCATTTTGTTAGATAGTGTCCAATGTTCAAGTCTGTCAAGTTTTTGCATGGTTGTTAATGTGATTGTGTAATTAATTACATGAAATTTGGAATTAAACTGAGATTTTGATTCTGAATTCATTAATTTTTTTAAAGTGATAATACTTACTAGCCTGTAGAGAAAAAAGCTGGTTTTACATCCTGGACATTAGAAAGTAGCAAAGTGGGTCTGTTTGAGGTTTAATTAAGATCTTCTCTATTCTTAGTACAAAATGAAGCAATAGAGAAAACTGTTAAGGTACCACATTTGTGACCTTTACATGCAAAATAGGTGCTCTCCTGATAAACTATATTTTTGGTTTAAAACCTGGGGGAATGGGCTGAATTTAACATCACATTTTCCTGCTGAATTCAGATTTCTGCACAGTCCTAGTATTAATATATTTTGCTATCAACTGTGTCCCACAGTGCAGACATCAATATTGGCAAGCCCTGTTTTATTGCTTTCAAGCAGCAAGTATCGTGCTGCATGACTAACCTCCTGTTTTCAGTGTGCAGTGAGATCCATTGCATCTCCATTAGATTCACATAGTTATCTGTAAACAAAAATTGCCGTTTGTTCAACTATTCATTTTAAAAATGGACTAAATCATACTTTGATATTCTTATTACAATTCATGATAGAGAACTGTAAATCTGTTTAAAATCAGAACCCTTTAACTTCAATATACGTTGACAGGTAAGCAGCCTGTTCCCATGACAAATCAGAGGCATAAGAAAACCCCTGGTAGACTAGACCAAAGACTAGACCAAATCCATAATGATCAGCCTGAAATGAAATGAATGTTGCAACATTCTCCCACTGGAACTGAGAGGCAGAATGGTTTGAAAGATCAGCTCGATACCAGCTTTTCAACACATAAAAGTATCTTCCCAGGTCTGCTTATATTTCCTGAGTTATCACTCTCATGGCACACATTTTGAAGATTTAGATACAGTAAAGCTGTTACTGTAATATCAATTCGGGATACTGATAGGCTTTAATAATCTAAGTAGTTGATCTGTGCCTTCTATCTATCTCCCTTCTCCTACATTCAAGAGTAGATATTTAAGTTCCATGTCCTGTACACAGAATGTCTGGTGGAAAATTGTAACCACCGAGGCACCAAAATAAGGTTTTGTGTTGGAGTATCATGAAAAGTAGAAGTGTGGGCAGGATCCGGTGATTTCATCGAAAGTTGCATCACAGTGCAAGATTTACCCCTTTTGTATGTGTACATAATGTCATAGCACACAGAGAAAATTGGCAATGCTTAAGATGCCTTAATATGACATTACTTTTGTCATTTGCCTCTCTTGATCTGCATCCCATAGGTGCCATCAAATACTAGTGTTTTCGAGAACATTGTATTGATTACAATATTTCAGTTTCCCAAGCCATCACTATTGACTGTGGTTTTTTTCTTCTGATGAGTACTGTATATATGTTAACTTTGAATTATGCACATTCTAATTCTTTAAATTGGCTAAATGATTAAATTAGAACTAGTTCTTATTGTAAACATACCGTCTTGAGTTGGTTATAAATTAGTGATAATGACATTTGATGGGAGAGCTGGAATGCTTGTTACTGCCCTTAGTAATTTAAAATACTTTCCGAATATTGTATTTGGTATTATTTCTCCAACGTTATTTAATCAACTTTCAACTTTCAGAGTGAACAGTAGGGCAAACATTGAGGGCCTTATATTAAGTTATAATCTAAAGCAGCTAGCAGTTGCTAGGTTGCCTACCCATACTTTAGTGTTTTAGGGAGACAGAAATTGTCGTATAGAGAAGGTCATAATAAAGGTCATAATTTCATTCTTGATAATGCTACTTTGGGAACCTTTGCTTCCTGTTGAAACTAATGTAATGATAACCACATCAAATGCATGCATGATCACTTGGTTGCCGTCCGTTGCAACGTCTTGTGTTTCATTGGAGGCAGCTGTACTTTAGTCTGGTATTCAGAATTAGACATTTTTTATGGTTGTTTCAAGGGAAGAACCACAAGTGTACAACTATGGGTCCTGGGAAAGTGTCTTTTTATAAAGAGCTGGCAATGATTTAGCATAAATTACTGTCTAGAACGGACAACAATAGTTAGATAAGGTAGTTTGTGTGGGTTCATGGAGAGGTTTTATTAGTACTAATGGGAGTAATTGTTTTGAACGTCTCTAAGTAATACTATCTGTTATCCTTTCTGTCCCTGCCCTTCCTCTTCTGGCCTCCCATGACCTCATCCAGCTTCCCCCAGCCCCCCCACTTTCTACCTCAAACTCCGCCTTCATCTGATACTCATCTTCAGTCTTCCTGTACAGAATGCTTGTTGTTTTCTGGGTGGAAGAAGATTTTTATACTTCAGCTTAAGCTAGCAGTAATTGTTTTTCTTTATCAGTAATAACTGTTACTGATTATGAAACCTTTTTTGCATTTGAATTTATCTCTGGGTTTTCAGTTTTAGGTTTAGAATTTTGATTTATATTGTCATGTGATGAGGGATTTTTTTTGCACGTTTATGGTACGCAAAAGATCACAGATGATTCTGAGTTTAAATGTCTTTTTTGCCTTCGTTTGTCAGGAATGCCACAGCTGAGAAATTTGTATTGATCAAGAGAAGAATTAGAATCAGAACCAGAATAGAGCTGAAAGGGGCCTTGGGGGTATTCTAGTCCTGCCCACTGCTCAAACAGGAGATTCTATACCATTTCAGACAAATGACTGTCCAGTTTGTTAAAAACCTTCAGTGATAAAGCACCCACTTCCTTCCACTGGTTAACTGTCTTCACTGTTAGGAAGTTTCTCCTTAATTCCAGATTGCTTCTCTCCTTGATGAGTTTCCATCCATTGTTTTTTGTCCTGCCTTCTGGTGCTTTGGAAAATAAATCCCTTCCTCTTTGTGGCATCTCTCAAATACTGGAATACTGCTATCATATCCCACCCCCAATTCTTATTTTCTCTAGACTAGCCATACCCAATTCCTGCAACCATTCTTCATATGTTTTAGTCCAGGCCTCTGATTGTCTTAGTTGCTCTTCTTTGCAGTTTTTCCAAAATCTCAAAATCTTTTTTGTAATGTGGTGACCAAAACTGGATGCAGTATTCCAGATGTGGCCTTACTAAAGCTTTATAAAGCGGTACTGATACTTCACACGATTTTGATTCTATGCCTCTGTTTATACAAACAAGGATTGTATTAGCTTTTTTGGCTGTTGCCGCACACTGATGACTCATGTTTAAGTGATTGTCCACTAGGACTCCAAGTCCCCCCTCACAGTTACTGTTGTTGAGCCAGGTTTCACCAAATCTGTACTTGTACCTTTGGTTTTTCCTGCCAAAGTATAAAACTTTGCTTTTCTCCACATTAAATTTCAGTTTGTTGGATAGGGCCCATTGTTCAAGTCTGTCAAGATCTTTTTGGATCCTGAGCTTGTCTTCTGAGGTATTGGCTGCTCTGGCCAGTTTAGTATCATTTGCAAATTTGATGATTCTATCCCCTCATCCAAGTTATTTATGATGATATGGAAGTGTACCCGGTTGCATGATGCCTTCCTGAATTTTGGCAAACAGGATAGAAAGCAGTAAAAACTGGGTTAGCCTTAATCCTGTTCATGCCAATATTGTCTCCTTGCTCTAGAGTGCAGACCAAGACTCATTGCAAATTAATAATAATAATAAAGCTGGAGAACTCTAGAGCCTGAAGAGAAGTTTCTCCTTGAAGATGGATGGGGTATTATGGCCTTCCAATGGTTTTTGTCTTACATCCATTTTCATCTGGGGAGGTTCAGAAACGGTCCCCTCCTAGGAAGAAAAAGAGTCACCATAGATATAGGGAATGTCTACTATAGGCGACAGAGAACCTAAATTTGCATATGGAGCATTCCTGGGAAAGGTTGATCCCTATTTAGTGTTACCATAGAATCTAAGAACCTTTCCCCAAAGACTCTCTGAGTATCTGTCTAAGCCAGAGGTCTCCAAACTTAGCAACTTTAAGACCTGCGGACTTCAACAGGTCCACAAGTCTTAAAGTTGCTAAGTTTGGAGACCCCTGGTCTAAACATATCTCTCTCTGTAAAATGGGCACAAGAGAAGAAGAACAGGCTAGATCTAGCTATGTCTGTTCCTGAAACAGTGATACTTACAGGAAAATTACAGTGGGAATAGATAAAACTCTCCAAAAATAACATCAACATACTAGCGAAACAAGGGAGGGCCCTTGCCCTTAGCAAGTTCTCCCCTGCCCGCCTGCCATGACTAGTGGAGGGGGCTGTAAAACACTGTATCATTGTCACCAGAATAAAGGATAGAAAGGCATGGTAGTAGATATGCATCACATTATGAAGAACTCCTCAAAAGGTAAAGAAAACAGAATAAATCCCTTTGGCCCAGACCACCCATTGTGGTCATCTGCAGATAGGTAGAGTTTTGAACGAGACAAATCCTTTCAGTCTAAAGTTCATTCCCTCATCACATTTTATTGTATTTGTAAACCAAGCTACTGTTGTCTTATACAAGAACAAAGGGTGCGCAAGAGTCCACCCCCAAAAGGACATCATGTGGTTATCCAGCATCCCAGTTCAAACAGCTATTGTGTAATAAATCAGTTCTTGCTTTCCTCTTTTTGCATGTGGGAGATGCACATGCTCTGTTGAGTTCATCTGAGTTTTCAGACATTCTTATATGAATGCTGCTTTGTGCACACTGTGAATTGAATTAAATGGATGAAAGCTGTGTGTGTGTGTGTCTATGTGTATGTGTGTTCCCTTGCTTTCCTGAACTCTTGTCTCTCTTGCTTTCCCTTCCTGATGAAAACAAGGCACTGAGTGAATCAGCATCCTACTCTGAGGGTCACAGGATGATTGTTGGTGTAATAGCACCAAGCAATTTGGCTGATAGGAACAGAAGAATCCAAAGAGATTGTTGGAACTAAGCAACCTTTGAAGCTCCAGGAACAGCAAATCATTCGCAGGCTCATATGTTGTTCCTCATTATCCCTGTCTTCTCCCTCTATGTATATAAAACATGGCATTCTTTGGTAGATAATATTTCTTTCAAAAATCTGGTGAACAATTATATTAAATATTTGTTTGAGAGTGGATTTGTGAATGCCAGAGACTGTGCTTTCTCAGAGTGCTCTTTCAGCGATGTACTAGAGTTCCATTGTCCTTTTGTTAATAATCCTGTTAGTCATGAATTATAATGTTTAAAAAATAAAACAAAAAATGTACTCTTTCCTGGTACTTTTAGGACTTCTAGATTTCCCCCCTCCTCACTTTCAAATTTGCAAAGGAGTTTCATTAGAAAAACCACGGATAAATGACACGTTTCATTTTGGTGTAGGCAGTATTTTATTTAGCCAAATGTGATTAGACACACAAGGAACAATGCATAAGCTTTCAGTATACATGCAAAATTTATTTATTCTCCCTTCAAACTTTTCCAGGCAGTGTCTATCACTACATTTTTAGGAATGAATTTCAAATTTAGCATGATCTATAAAGCAGTACTTCTCTGTGTCTGTCCGTAATTTTAATTTCATAATTTCAAACCATTGAGCTTTACTGTTTTCAGATGTGTCTGTTGGAGTAGTGAAATTTCTTAGCCTGCAAAACCATCCTGTTGTCATCTTCATACTTTTCTGAAAGGACCAGTATGTCCTAATGAAAGTGAATTGGCCCAACTTGTCTCAGAACATTAGTATGTAATTTTTTTCCCCATATTATATCTTCCTATTGCAGCTTGAAGCTGACAAGTTGGTTCTTCCGGTAAATTCTGGACCACTCAGCCCCACTCCCAGCCCAACTCCAAAGCCAGAGGCAACCATAATCCCTGTGGAACCGTCTCCCTTGGAAAAGAACAAGTGCTTCTTTGTGGATGAGTCTGAACCTCTTCTTCGCTGCGATTCCACCTCCAGCGGTTCTTCTGCTCTTAGCCGAACAGGGTCTTTTATTACCAAAGGTACTGCTCTCTGCTAGTTTGGAACATCAGTTGTTCATAGGGCCATTGTTTAATTTCATTCAGAATCAGATATAAAGGGAACAGATGGGGCATACTTGGAAGGCAGACTTCAGGTTTGTCATGCAAACGTATTTCAAAAACATAGACTGCACATATGGCAAATTATTTAGAAATTGATTTTGGCTTAACACTGTATGATGCCCAAGTCTGCTTAGTATCGTTTATCATTTATACAAATATAGTTTGTATATTTGCTCACCACTGTATAAAAAAGTTGTTGAGATTCTAGAAAGAGTTCAGAGTAGAGCAACAAAGACAATGAGAAGACTGGAGGCTAAATCATATGAAGAACATTTGCAGGATTTGGATATGTCTAGTCTAGTGAAAAGAAGGACTAGGGGAGACATGATAGTCTTCCAGTATCTAAGGGGCTGTCCCAAAGAAAATGGGGTCAACCTATTATCCGAAATACCTAAAGGTAGGGTCTCCTGCTTGGGTGGGGGTTGGACTAGATGAACTACAAGGTCCCTTCCAACTCTGTTAATCTGTTAAAACACTTAGGTCATTTATGGAAATAAGTTGTAATCTGAAACTTCTGAGCCCAATTTATCTGTTACAGGACAACTGGTTCTTTCTGGCTTAAACTATACTAGAAGGAGACATGCCAATTTGGCAACCATACATGCACTGTGTGAACATAATCATCATTCACCTGCTGTATAAGTTTGAGGGTCAAATCACATTGTGCTTGGATCACAGTGGTATAGGGCAGGGGTGTCAAACTCATGTTGTCACAACAGCGTCATGTGACATATCACGATTTTTCCCTCTTTGCTCACCGGGCGTGGATGTGGCCAGGGTGTGTTGCATCTGGCCGGTGGGCCGGGAGTTTGACAGCCCTGGTGTAGGGAGGGTATTACTACTTTCTCTCTGGGCAGCAGACTCATAGCCCAAGTAAAAGAGTAAACTGCATTTTATTCTATGACAAAAGGAAAACAGCAGAGAGAGAAAAAATCAGTTGTGTCATAGCTTTTTAATATAGAGGAAAGGAGACTTCAGTGATCCCGATTCTCTCATTTCATTACTTCACATTTAGGCTTTCTTCTGTTAGACAGTTGGGATATGCAGGGTCTCATGAGTCGCTGGTCTCATGATGAATGGAGAGCCATTCACCCACCCGCCCTATGATTCTGGGCAGCTTGCAAAAATGTCACAAAAATAAATATTCTACTGAAAGCTTTCAAAAGAAGAATATACATAAAATGCTACAAAAGACAAGAATTTTATGCTGAACATTGGGGGGTGGGGGAGTGGAAGAAGGGGGTTGTTCAATCCTGGTGGCAGTTTGTTCCATAATGCAGATCCTACCGTGGGTAAACTGGCGTTAATTATTGATGTTTTTGTGGCAGGACCTGTTCCCAAAGTCCCCCGTTGATGGTCTTACGACTGTGGCTTGGACTATGGAAACAAGCCACTCTGTAAGCAGGCTATGAAAACAGGCCAGTCTGAATTCGGCATCTGAATCATAAAGCAGCACTGCCAAGCCTAGGGAAGGGTAGCGTCACAGTTTGGGGCAATTCACTCCTTGCAAGTCTGTGATTAACAGACAATTTGTCTTCTCCTTTGATAGAAAAGAAAGACACGGTGCTGCGCCAGGTGCGCCTGGACCCTTGTGACCTGCAGCCTATCTTCGACGACATGCTTCATCTTCTAAACCCCGAAGAACTGCATATTATTGAGGAGATTCCACAAGCAGAGGACAAACTGGATAGGCTTTTTGAAATTGCCGGCGTCAAGAGCCAGGAAGCCAGCCAGACTCTTCTGGATTCAGTTTATAGCCATCTGCCTGATCTGCTTTAGACGTGGGCTGCCAGAGGCCCCCTGCACCTACACCATGGCTGCTGCTTGTATGCGCTTGGCACATGTTAAAAGATAAGACCTGGGCAGGATATTTTATAGAAGTCGTGGCCAGTATTTTCCTCTTAAGATTTCTTTTTCTTTTTTTTCTTGTTTTGTTTTCGGAGAGTAGTTTGCTCTCATGTTTATGGTTTGAATTAAAAGATGTTTTCCCCTCTTCTATTACAACATTTTAATTTTTCATTCAGAGCTGTAATTGTAGCCACTTAAAAACCATGGATTATATGCATTCGTAATTAACTAGCTGGATTTGGACTTGCATTTTAATCCTTTTAACTTTTCAGGAGCCTTTTGGATTTTTTTCCTTTAATTTCAGTTTGATTTTTCTTTGCCCTCTCGTTACAGATACTTTGAACTCTCCTCTGCTCTTTTCATGGTTAGATAGGTCTGCTTTTCCTCAAGATGACTTTAAAGGAAAAAAAAAACTACTGCTGAATGATGCACATTCACTGATGTTTTACTAGCACAGCTATTTATTGTATGGTTTTCACATGGACAAACAAATCACGATAAGTGACTTGCGCTTCTCTGGAACTAGGATGTTGAAACCTTTCAACTGTAACTTCTTCAGCCTTCCAGACAATGAGACAAGGCCTGCAGCTGAATGTAATTCTCTTTTGCTTGACTTAAGGGAGAGAGTGTTGCCTTGGCCCTGTAGGATCTCAGCAGGCTTAATCACTTGGGAGTAGCACCTGGAGCTGGACTCTGGAAAGTAAAGGAGAACCCTGGTGGTGCCACATTTCTCATTCTATAAGATTTATTGACATGTGCTTCAAAATTGTCCTTTTGTGGGTTTTTATACAGATGTGGCCAATAAGTATATTTCAAGGCCTTCATGTGGTCATTGAAATCCTTCCCCATCCCCACCTCACTTTTTATTAAAAATGCTGCATTGTGAAAAATCCTGCCTCTGCTATATTTGCATCCACTGTGCTCCAGGTATAAGTCGATCTACAATCATGCTTACTTAGGAGACAATATTGCAGGGTGGCAACATGATAAGAGGTGATGGAAGGAGAAGATAATTTTTTTTGAAGGGGTCGGGGGAGACAGTTGCCTTCTGGTGTACTAACTTATTAATAAATACTAGGTGTTTGCCATGTGATAATGTTTCTGTTTATCCTCCATAACTAGTTGGGGACTTTAAAAGCAATTCTTGCTGTCAGGCAGGGGCTCAAATGAAATCATACCCTGAGCTCAAGTACATGTGTCTGCATAAGAAAGGAGCAGTTATGAAGATGGGAAGGATGATGGACTATCAAATCTGGCGCACCAGTTTGATGTGGTTAAAGCATCAGGCAAAGACTTTGAGACTATGAGTTTTAGTCTTGCCTCAGGCACAAAGCAGTGGTGGTATTCTACCAGTTCAGCCCCGTTCAGCCAATCCGGTAGCGCCGATGAGCGGTGGAGACACTCTGCTGTTGGGCCCACCCGCCACCTGGGTTCCCATACTTTTTATCCTTTATTCCCTGGTTTTGAAGTGCAGCTGCTTTGCGTGGCATAGTAGATTGCCACACAGCAGCCGATGAAGCCACAGGGAGAGTGCAGGATTGCAGGAGGTGAGTCGGAAAGCCTCTGTGCCTGCGCAAAGTGTGCATTTGGCGCACGTGTGCACAAAAGCCACGCCCACCTAACCAGTGGTAAAAAAAAAAATGAAATGCACCACTGGCACAAAGGTGGCTGAGGTGACCTGGCCTGACATTCTTTCAGCCCTTGGAAGAAGATAAGGTCAAGCCCACTTCTAGAATCCTGCTAATAAAATTGCAGGGACTAATCCATGAAGTTGCCAGGAGTCAATACTGACTCAAAAGCACTCCACCACCCAAAAAGAAAACCCCACCCAAAGAGAAAGTAATGGAAGGTCATACAGCTATTCTGGAGTCAAAAGGCTCACTGTTTTTAACTCCTTTAGACATACTGGCTGCCCTGCAGAGCTTTCATGATATGTTATTGCACTTTCAGGGTGGATACTTATATATGAACCTAACACAGACATTCAAGTAGTTCAGATTTTTTTTTAAAAAAAAAAACGAGCACATTTCTCATGTCTTTTTCATTGGTCGAATGTTACAATTAAGCTGACTTCACAGAGGAGGAGAATTGCAAATTAGTTTACCAGGGTGTTGCAACGCTCTGGATTTGGCACAAAGGGCAGAGTTAGTACAGTTGGTAGGCACGGAGTTGAATAGTCTCAGCCCTGTGGCCTGTAGCTGAGTAACAATGATTAAGGGGCAATGTTCTTGGCACACTCTGTTTGCATTCGGGGCTTTTTGGTAGAAAACATAACTTTTACTGCTTCTTGTAAAATAATAGCATTCCTTGATTCACAACTTACGGTAAGCAGGCTTTAAATCTCTTCTGGTAGAATCAGGCATGCAGCTTAGGGTTGCAAATTGTTTATTGCTTGGAGGATTAAAGTCTGTCTTGCACCTTGAGTAATGCTTATTCTGCCCATTTGGCTGAGGCTGTCTTTCAGCAATTTCTCAGACTCAAAACCTTTGTAAGGGATTCTCAGAAGTAAAGAAGCTGCAGTTAATCTACCTCAGATGTTGACTCATTAGGGTGACTCTTAACACATCGCAGAAGGGAGAATAGTGAGACCTTTAGTGCTAAAGGCTGTGCGGCACTAAAATTACAAAGCCAAAAAATTTGGAGCATGTGGGTTGTCTGTACTCACAGAGCAGCTGTCGGTAACTTCTTAAAGCAATTGCAGAAGGATCCTAGGGGGAAAAAGGGGGAAAAGTGTCTCGTCTGCACTGAAGCATCATTTTGCTTTCAGATCCAAAGTGCTGCACTGCCTCTATAACTTTAGAATCTCAGACTTCTTTCTTCCTTGGGTGGTCCCGCAATCTATATGAGATTCAATCTATTGGCAATCTTATCTGTTTGATTGTAGCCCTGTTCTACTCACTGAAAAGTCAATCGGGCTTTTTGCGGTTTGAATGTCAATCTGCATCTGATTGGTAGGCAGCTAAAAGAAGAAGAAGATGCCAGTTAGAATGATCAGAAATTAAGACATAATCTCTAGGAGCCAGCAAAGGGACGAGCATGTTCCTTTTGGATATAGATTTTACTAGAACTTCAAAATGTATCACTGTTCACTCATTTTTATGAATTCATTCATTTTTCAAGTTCATTTACAGTAGGTGAGACACTGCCAGTTAATTTAAAGGCTAAAAGCCTAAGAGTAGACCCTAGTGGAAGAGAGACATAACATACATTTGGTAAAGTCAGCAGTTGGGATGGAAAAAATGGAAAGAGCTCCTTTAAAACTGCATGTCACTTTAAAAACACTTTATTTTCAGTGGTTCTCCATGCGACGTGGAAATTCATATCAGGTAAGAACGGCTACTTGACATTTCTGCAAATATCAAGTAACAGCAATGAGGTCTAACCTTCCAAGAATGTTGACCTTTACTCCGGAAATGTTTCCCCATTTGAGTTGGGCACAGAATTAGCCATTCTTGAGCTTTACATGGTGATGTCACGGTAGTTACCTTGTACAGATCCCCTACTTGCCCTCATTTCCTATAGGTGTTCCAGCTGCTTGCCTTCAACAGTAAAGTTCAAGACATTGATAAAAGATGCAGCAATTAGCTACAGAGATTATTTCTGAGAAAAGCAGACTCTCATTCCTGATTTGGTTGTAGAAAACACATGGATGCTCCTAAGTGACTGGAAGAGCTGAGCTTTGTGTGGCTTTTGGTGTCTGTAAAGAAAGGAAGGCTATAAGCTGTGGTCACGTTTAAAAAGGGAACAATCTACTTGGCTGGATAGAAACTACATCTGCAGAATTCACTGCATTTTGGAAACGGGACTGCATTCCTCATAGTGTGCAACCCTTTGAATTGTAATCTTTCTATAGCAGATATGGCTGTTTCCTTAATGGATAAGGCAGCCTTCACAAGATTTTTAACTCTTTTATCCAAACATCTGCTACATTTTTTATCTATTAGTTCTGCTAATTATTCCTTACTGTGTCAATTGGATCCCTTAGCATGGAAACTGGAATGTGCCCCAAAGTCCAACTGCAATATTTTATATTTTAGCCTAATTGCAGTAAATGTTATTCCAAAGCAGGGTTTAATAGAAGACACAACTGGAATTGTAAAAAAAGTAACAGCTGATCAAAAAAATTATCTGCCTAATGAGTGGAGAGGGTATTTCTACACCAGAGAGCTTCTCAAATGATTCACTGTATCCATGACCAAGGTTTTCCAAGATGAGGCACCTTTGGCTCAGAAGCTGTGAACACATTTGTACAGTACGTGAGCAAACACCTTTCCTTTATAACAAGGGTCTCCAAACTTGGCAACTTTCAGACTTGTGTACTTCAACTCCCAGAATTCTCTAGCATGGCTGGCACATTCTGGAAGTTGAAGTCGACAAGTTTTAAAGTTAACAAGTTTGCAGACCCCTGCACTAAACTACTGTGTGATTCTAGGTAATTGGAAACTTTGCGTAAGCTCCGGGCCTCAATGAAAACCACACTAGGATGCAGCCAAGAACAGCTTTTCAATCAACCTCTGTGGATATTTTTTAAATTTCCAAGCAGAGGGCAACAACCTCCAACTTAAAGCAATATCTTTTTTAAAAAATTAAATGACATTTTGTCCATATATTGGATAGCTTATAGTTCATGTTAACATGTTCATTGGCAATACACTTACGGATTTAAATACATTATTTTCTGTTTATGGGAGAGGAATACCAATATTATCTTCCAAACAATGCAACTTGTATTGTGTTGCTCATGTGGCCTTAAAGCTATCCATTCTATTAGGTGCTGCCTAGTTTGCTGAAAGCGTTTCCATTCTTCATTTAAGAAAATTCTTTGTCATCTGTGTTTATTGACTGTTCCTTCAAACCATTTATGAAAGTTAGTTTGTTAAATACTGAATGATGCAAGGCTGATAGAAGTTTTAGGTGTGACATCATAGCTTGAGCATAATCACTCAACAACCTTTGAGAATCAAGTGGAATGAAGTGATTTCCCTGCTCCCATGTTTTACACCATAGAAATTATACTTCCAATTTTTCAAACAAAAGCCATCAGCATGTGCTTCAATAGAACGTTTTGCATTGTCTCATAAATAGAATGAGTCTGTTAAAATACTGGTCCTTTGTTCTTAGAAATGTTGAATACTCCTGAGACAGAATGGCTCTGCAACCTTTGCTTTATATAGGGGAAAAGCCTAGAACACACTTATTCCAGATTTGATTGTCTGCATCTCAAGGGCACCTGCTGCACATATGTCAACACCAAATTTCAGTGTCCCCGACTCCCGACCATCAGCAATATTAGATCTCTGCCTCACCCTGTAGTGTTTCTGCCTACCCACTGATTTCTCTTGGAGGACTTGTCAGGTCAAAGTGTTCCGAAAGCATCAGACTTCACTCTGTCCAAAATAGAAAAGGGAAGATTTGCCTAGTGTAGCAGGGGCATTAAAACAATTTTAACTGTATGAGTTTAGTCCTCAATAGTTAGGCACGCTTCTCAAAAGCACACATTTTTCTCAAGAATTTAACAAAGGCCTTTTTTTCCCCCCTCAAAATATGGAGATTAATTGGTAACAGTGGTTGTGACTTTCTAAGTGACCTGTACCTCTTCTTGTTCCTGTCCTTATCTAGATCAGGACAGGTCAATGCAGTTGACTCGGACTATTGACAAAATATATGGGCTACTGCAATCAAGTAGGAGTCATTTGGTTGTTGCTCTCTCAAAATGATAAATACGTTCATGTTTTATACTTAGAAATGACAAAAGTGCATTAGGGCTATGCCAGGTTTGGAAAAAGATTTGAGGACATGCCTCAGACCTTGCATGAGGGCAGAAGGAATGCCAGAGGCAGTAAAAGGTTAAAAAATTCAAGCACTGAACAGGCCCATAAATCAAATATTTCCTTTTGAATAGCCATCTTGTGTCCTGCTAATCAATTTTCAAGGATGTGTTTTACAATTGATAAAATATAATAAAGTTTGCAGGTGTTTCTGAATGTTACAATGAAAATAATAATAAAAGAGTAACTGAGAAAGTAAAGAGTAACCAAGAATAAAGAGTAACTGAGGATGAAAGAAGCTGGGACACTGTCTCTCTCTGAAGATGGTTAATCGGCATTTTCTCCACTGGAAGTTGGAACCAAGCAACCCCACTTTCTCCGGGCTTCAATGCAAACTTGAAAAGAACTAATGCTGTCAGTAGTTTACTGATTTACATTAATGCAACTCTTACAGCAGCTACATTTTTTTATCCAGTGTCATAATAAAGCCTGGAAATGGACAGATCTAACAAATAATCAGAGTTGGAAGGGACCTTGTAGGTCATCTAGTCCAGGACAGGCTACTTTAAAGAATAAGAATGCCTTAAAATGATTCGAAGAAGTCCCTTACACCCCAAACAGCATAACATCTTTTCACTAATGTATACAGTACATTAAAGTGGGTATGTTGTTTATCTGATTTCTGCATACAATGTGCGTGGGGAAAGGTGCACCTGTTTCAGTAAGTGAGATCATTAAGCAATGACTTGTTTCACGCTCAAATGGAAGAGCTGTTTGCTTTCAGAAACAGAAGAGGGTTGGTGTGCTTGCGGGGGGGGGGGGGGGGGGGGGGGGGGCAAGCATTTCTTTCAAATAATTTTTGATGGCTGCACAGTCCAAATATGCACATTTCTAATAATCATCTGTATAAATTGGAACAAAATTTGGCACAGTTAACTGCCAAAAATTAGCAGATAAATGAATCAAAGCACCTAAGGTTTTAGGTATTGTGGCAAATTTTGGAATATTATTCAGTGGGTTTAGAATTCAAGCTTCTCTTTGATTTTGTCAATGTATTTATAATTAACGTAAAGTGACAGGGCTTGAGAGAGTACAAGAATTCTGGCCTGAATTTCTTGCTCAGGCCTCCATGGAGGGAACAGGACACTTGGGTTTCTTTCACCTGCTTTCTTTCTCCATTTCCTGACACCCAGCTGAGTTTCAAAGAAACCCACCCTTGGTTTCCTCCTGTTTTAAACAGCTTTTTGTGAGCCACAGCTTGTTACCTCATTTCCTGTTTTCCAACACTAGCAATAGGTGTTTGTCACAAAAGGAGATTGTTGTTATAAACCTATCTGATGAAAATTGTGTTAAATCATGGGTGTCAAAACTCATAGCGTCACATTGCCATCATGTGACGCTTCACGACATTTTTCCCATTTGGGGAGCTGGGGTGAACGTGGCCTGTTTGCCACTCCTGTCAGTTAAATCATAATGCCCTTTTTAAAAAAATCCCCACTTCATCACCATTTTTCTTTAGATGAAAAGCCTCAAAAATGGTGAATGTTCCTCAAATGTATCTAACACATTCCCTTGCTTTTATCTACTGTACTATACTGTGATAGATTTATGGTATTTCAGGCAAGACCAAACCACAGAATTCATAAATACTGTACATACCAAACTGGACATTTTATTGTATTCCAATTTACCTTTCTATCTAATAGGACCTCAAGATACCAGAGGGTAAATACATGTTCATGCTAACTGAGGAGAATGGAAGGTGGAAGCCAATATCTATCTTATCATACATACAGTATTTAGTTTAGATTGCATTTCCATCTATTCCAGGAACTTTGGGAAAGATGCCTCTGAAGCTTTTTGCAGAGCATTAGTTTGCATCTAAATAAATTTGTGTCATTTTCAGCCTAGCCCCCTAATTGCTCTCTATAACTCCAGATAAGGTTTCTGGAAGAATGTGCTTGATTAAGATGCCAGGTTCATAAACTGAAATCCAAGCATGTACAATATGGAATGCCTGGATTAGCGGATGGATCATAATTGGTCCACTAAATCCACCAGCATCTACTTTCTGATTAACTGGCCTTCTGCTTTTCGAGCATTACAAGTATAACAAGATTATTTTTATTCAAGGACAGCTGCAATCTGAATAAAACAGACAAGGAAACTAAAGAAATGCTGCAGCACACCAAAATGTTTATGGGAGAGGAGTAATCAATAGTATGATTGGAAATAGCATCTAGAAGTAAAGATTGAAAGAAAAATAATAAAAAAAGAACATTGTATCTTGGAAGAGTTATATTATTATTATTCATCTAATGGCATTTGCTAGGCATATTAAAGGCATTTTATTCCACAGTTCCATAATTAAAATCTTCTTACAAGTAGTTTCATGCATCAAAGAAAAAGATCAGCATATTGTGATTCCATGCAGCAAATAAAAGCAGTAAGGCTCACCATTATGGTCTTTTTGCTGAAAAAAACACACCTTTAATTTATGGTTTTGATGATTAGAAAGGGTAGTTTATGAAAATTATGATGCAACGAGAGAGGGGGGGGGGAGAGAGAGAAATATAAATGCACTTATAACCACTGTCAGAAAGATGGGAAATCTTTTCTTTTTCTATTTTCTTTCATATTTATTTAATATTCTTTTTTTCTTTTCTAATATTGTTAATATTTTTATCTTGTTAAAAGTTTTTCATTAAAAATGAGAGAGAGAGAGAGAGAGAGAAGGTAAATGTTCCCCTTGCACATACATGTTAGTCGTTTTGGGCTCTAGGAGGCAGTACTCATCTCCATTACAAAGCTGAAGAGCCAGCGCTGTCTGAAGATGTCTCCGTGGTCACATGGCTGGAAAAATGTACATGATATCATAAACCAGGTCTTCTTTTGATAAAGTTAGTAAGGATCTCCACTCAGCCAAACAAAAATGCGCCACTTTGAACTCACATGATACTTTCAAGGCTTATGTAAAATTGTGGACAAATGTCAACTTTGTTCAAGCTGTGCCTTAAAATAGTTTATGGATCCCTTGGCTCTACAGAGCAGCTGCTACATACTTTGCAACTTGCCATCAGTACTGCTCATCTATCTTCTAACCTACTAAAATTCTCCAGTAATGTTAAGTTCACAATTTCCACCCCATAAGGCCAGACATGTCGACTGCAGAGTCTCTGAGAATTATGGTCCAGACTGAGCTATCTGCTCCAAACAATGGTCAAAGGTATTTAGTTAAGGAATACTAGCAGATTGGATAGATAGAAACAGTGGACACTTATTTTTCTGGTTTCCTGACTCTATTTTTGTTCTTATGGTCCAGAGGGCTACCTCTAGGAATGGAGCTGGGCTTTTTCCCCCTTGGCCATTTAGACTTTGTCCTAATTCTGGAGTCTGCCAGTAATGCTAATATTTGTCAAGGCTGCTGTGCATGCGAAGCCTTATAATTATTACTAGATGCTTGCTAGTAAAAAATTGCTTGAAGGAATAAGACACACTGCCTGATTGAGGAAGAAACTGTTTTGCTTTCCATAAACAAGACAGTGCTTGGAAAGTGAAAACTCTCATTTGTGGGACACAGAAGGTGCCAAGTAATAAGGTTGCTTTCACCTGCCAGCAAGTTTTTTTCTAGGGTTGTTACTGCACAAAAAGCGTTTTGTTTGCTTCACCTGGAGACAGCCCAACCAAGTTATCCAAAATAAGATCACGCTGACACATCAATGAGAATTTGAAGTAAAGCTGATGGTTCAGTATTCTTTGTTCATGTTCAGTTATGGGACATGAGATTCTATGGACCAAAAAGTGACCTTTATTTATTTTTAAGTATTAATGTTATTGCTCATGTTACATCATAGAGCACGTAAAGTAAGATGTAAAACGATTGACAAGATTGCTTATCCTGAAGGTTAATATGAAAAGAAGAGTAGATCTCATGTCAGATCTCATATTGGACTAAGAGTAAATTAAAAATATTTGGAAACCAGATGAATAACAAAAATATTTGGGTACATACTAAATGGGGTATATTAGGACACTATATATTTATCCATAGAATTGACTCTAATTATGATTAACTCTAATTTTCTTCTAAAAAAAAAAAGGGTGATATCAGAGTCCATGAATATTCAATAATCTTTCTGAATATTGGCTTTCCAGTTGCATGGAGAAATGGAGATTTTATAAAGAAACATGAATTATGTTAAAAGATCTAAATCCCATAATTAAGTAATGTTTATGCTATAAAAAAACCCAAAATACTGCAAGAAGTGTGTAAAGGGTTAAATTCTCCAGAATATACCAGTTAGAGTCATACAAAAAAGAAGGAATGGTGGAAGTAGTTCCCCAAATTAGGTCAGATTGCCTAATAGTAAATCAAAATAAATGTGGTCATTACAAATGAAATTATTGGGAGATGTTGCAGATATCAAATTACATCTGACATTATACCATAATGAAGCAGTGGTCATCAATTCTCACTCCAGGACTTTAATTCACACTCATTTTTCATTTTATATTCAAAACACTTGGGAAGGAGCTAGTCATATTCACTCTTGACATGGATGGAGATGAACTTTTTTCAGAATTAGATTTTTTTTTAACATGTCGACAGTGCTCTTTCAGCTGTGCCTCCACTATTGCCTTCTATATTCCTCTCCATTCAGGGTGTCCCTTCTTAATTCAAGGTTGATTGAAAAAAATGCTGTTCCTCTAGGTAGGCTTTAAAGGCAACCACTTAGTGAATTGGAATCCAAGGTTAACAAGAAATGTGTAGATACTTAGACTGGCCTACATTTTTGTGTGCTTCTAATCTAAATAGTATTTAACAAGACAAAAGCATATAGTGTTATTCTTTTTTTCTTGTAAAACAGTCTAAATGTGAAAAGCATTTCAATGGCATGTAAATGATGTGTAAAAAATTGTCATCATACTCAGAGAAGGAACTGGTTGCAATTCTGAAACAACATCAGAAAAGTTTCCTATATATATAAAACTCTCCTCATCAGGCCATGCAATAATAGCATACCTGATAGACTTCTCCCTGCAGACTACCAGGACTTTCATCAATGTTTCAAATGTGATCTACAAATATTCAATATTTAAAACAAAAGACCTGCATTAAAAATGAATTTTAAAAGCAGCTCTTCTGATATTCAGATGGATGAAGTGAAAATTAAATAAGCTGACTTTAAATACTCAGTAGTTCCTGAAGTAGGGCTTATTTACATTTACTTTCTTATGGAAGAAAGTGATAAAATATATAGAAACAAAAGTAGAGCTGTCCACTACATGAAGTGGCAGATCAAAAGGCTGAATTGTTCCCCACCTCTATCCCTCATTTCCTCTTTCACAGTCATTTATCCAAGGATCTCAAACTAGCACAGTTCTAGTTGAGGGATTATAATATTCTTGGATAACTACAGTTGTTTTCACCCTACTGCATATTTTAGATAACTTGGAAACTCTGTAAACTGAAAAAGTGCAAAGGAGCAAAAAGAATCTAGCATGTAGCTTCATATAATAATGATGGCAACACCAAAGGGGAATACTGTAAATATTTCTCAATATGAATGCTAGCAATTTGGTGGAATTTTTGTCAAAGGTGTTTTTAAAGAGTGGTTTGACAAAACTGTGCGTCCTTGCTTCTAAATTTTTCATAGAAATTACAAATTTTAATATTTCCAGACTTTGCCAACAAAACTAACTGGTTCACATTGATTTTCCATCTCTGTCATTTTTATTTATAGCCAGAAGTAAAAATAAACATCTTCACATTCATATACATCTGGTGTGGGCCCAGGATTTAAACTAGATATTTTGTGCATTTCTTCTGAACTTGATTGCTGTTTAGTTTGGCTTCAACTTATGTTAATTGTATACATTTGACAGGATTCCTTTGTTATAATCGGTATTAGAAAGAGAAAGGACTTCTGAAAGTTTCTTTCTTTCTTTTCTCCCTCCTTACATAAGCACTTAAAAAATGTTTACCACAAGACATTAAAGTAATATTGCAATTCACAGGCAAAAACACTTGCAATATTGAAGATACATATTTTTACATCTACATTTTTTGTATTTGGTTAGTTAGTTTCTAAGGCTATCCACAAACCAATGCATCTCGGCTTACAGAGGGTTAAAAATAGGTAAGAACTAATGAAATAACAATGTGAAAACAACAGCAATCTACCACAATTAATAGGTTCCCATCAAAGATGGTATTCAGCAAGTTTGTGATTACCTGAAGTGTAACACAAATGTAACAAAATCCAAAATGTAAATAAATGTCCTTTAATGCCTCCAACTTGGCCCCACTGTTCAATAACTCTCAGTTATAGATAAAACGTACTCAAAAATAGTCTTCAAAAGGAAGCAATACAGTCCGAACTTAATGAGCAGATAGAGGCGAAATAAAAAACCAAACAAACTACAATGAAGACATTTCCACAATGGACCAGAATAAGTAATTACCAAATTCAAGGAGATAACAAGGCAGAGTCTGTTGGAAGGATGGCAACCAAGATAACTTCAGCCCAAAATAAAACACGTTTTGCTTCTGGCAACGCTGTGTTGTAACCATCTCTCTTATATACTATTCTCCCCAGCTGCAACTAATGAGGGGGATCATGGCTACTTCCTCTCTCATAAGCCAAATTGTTTCCTTCTCCGTTCCTCCCTGCGTGTCCTAGGATGAAGAAGGGATGGGCCTGGTTCTTCCTCTGACTGCCCAACCGGCCTCTGCCCTTCCCCAGCCTCCTCCACAACCTCCAGAGCCACACCCCCACTCCCTGTCAGCTGTTCCTCCTCTCCTTCAAGAGTCTGACTCTACCAAGCCCATGACAAGGTTCTGACCAGTTCTGGAGAACTGGTAGCGGAAATTTTGAGTCGTTCAGAGAACCGGAAAATACCATCTCTGACTGGAGATTTTACAGTATCCTTTTCCTGCCCCGCCCACCAAGCCCCGCCCATAGAACCGGTAGTAATTTTTTTGAATCCCATCACTGGTTCACATACTATCATCAACTCTGTCCCTGTGCAAAAATGTAGGTTTTTTTAATGCTGTCTGAAAGGTCAACAGGATCAAGATTGTGTGATCGCTCAGGGATTGCTTTTCCCCCAAAAACAGCCCAAAGCAGGCCTCCTGGGTCCCATGAGTGACACTGCTTTACGGATGGGATATGGGACAGGCAGTCCTGTCCAATCTTATATAACTGCATGTATACTGACACTTTTTAAAGTAATTGGGCATGTCATATCTTGGCACTCAAGGTAAATTTTGCCTGTTGGAATGTGATGAGATCATGCTGATGACTACAGCAACCTGACCTTAAAGTGCAGGCGGGAGATATATGTGCCAATCATTTGCAGTATTAAGAGTCTGGCCTTTACTGTCTGGGATAATTATTGACCAGGCTATTAATGGCATGAAAAAGGAACTGCCAGAAATGTTTTTCTTCTTCTTCTTTTTTTTAATAAAGTTTTATTTGGGTTTTCACACATACAAAATACAAGTAAAACATCTTTTCTGAAAATAGCATGGTCCCAGGATGAACTTCTTTATACAGACACAAAACTCAATTTCATGCTCCTTTTTGTATTCTATTCCATATCTTATACTATTCTACATTTTTTATATAGTTTTTCCCCTTTTTTAATTTTCTCAATTTTACTTTGATTATCTCATCTCAGTTCAAATCATTATATTTATACTTTTGTCTGTTCTGTTTCAATTTCATATTATCTTTTCTCATTAAACAAATTTTCTCCTGTAGTTACTAATTGGAGTATGACACCTTTATATCTTTTGATTACATCCATTCAACTCTAATTTAAACTTCAATATATACGTTAAGGTTATGACCTTCAATATAATACATAATACATAACTTCCAATCAAATTCTGCTTGGCACATTCTTATAATACACACTATATTCTTTTAAAAAAAGGATTATAAATATATGTAATTTATAAACCCTCATTCCATTGCAATTCAGTTCTATCATTAATAATCATTAAAATCTTAACATCTTTAACATTTCTTTTCAATTAAATATCAAAGAAATGCTTTTCTAAACACCTGCCAGGTCATTCAGATCATTCCCCCTCAAAGATTTATTTTGATTTGATTAATCAGGCAGGGCTGGCCTATTTTAAGGTTGTTCACTCATCAAAAGCTACTCCAGCTTTAAGGCTGCAGACGATTTCTGAGCAGATGTGCAGTTCATAAGGGTTTGGTTTCTTTTCTGTTTAATCAGACAGGGATTGATTTCAAGAGCTCAGTCTATTTTGTAACATGAATCCTAGAACAAATTATCCCTCCTAAACATTTTAAACTCCAACAGGAACATCTATCTCATGATAATTTGAGATATTGCCCTGTGCAACACCCCTTTCCTTTTCTAATCCTGTTAAAAATTTTGTTGGCTTTGCTGTTGAGAAAGGAGACAAGGGTTACACTCAGCTCTTTTAAAGACAGCAAGGCTGTTCATGAACAATGGAGCTGCTAATCCACATCAGGCTCTTCTCTGTCCATTTCTCTGTGGAGCAGAGTGATGGCATCCAGACCAGATTTTCAGCATGACAAACCAATCACTACAGATTTGACTAGCAGATCATCTACTCTCAACTGCTAGTTAAGATGATGCCACTATTTGTCTTGGTATCTTATTATTTTTTTAACTACTAGTTCTGTGGGCGTGGCTTGGTGGGTGTGGCAGGGGAAGGATTCTGTAAAATCTCAATTCCCACCCTACTCCTGTGGAAAGGTTACTGCAAAATCGACATTTCTTGTCCACTTGCGTTCCAGCTCTCTTCTCCCGTGCAGGGCAACTAAAGAAGAGCCAGCCAATCGGCTGGGACTTGGGCGGCAGAGAATAGATGGTGGTGGGGCCAGTCAAAGGTGGTATTTGCTGGTTCTCTGAACTACTCAAAATTTCCACTATCGGTTCTCCAGAACTGGTCAGAACCTGCTGAATTATATTAATATAATATGTTTTGCTGCCAGTCCAAAAAACAAATCACTCTCCCTCCAAACACAAATGGCTTAAACTGGTTAATGAATCTGTTGTGACTGTCCTGCATTTTTCACCTACCCTTCACCAAGAGTAGCAGGCTTACAGAAGAGAGGTGGGGCAAGTTTTTTGGAACCAATGATTTCGAAGAAAGAATATTAGTGGTACAACATACGGTTTATCTGTAAAAGGTCCTATGGCTGAATTCTCGCCATCTTCTCATAAGATTATTGGAAAAGATCTAAAATCCCAGAAGATCATTGCCAATTCTAGACAACAATATTGGTGTGTGTGTGTGTGCGTGTGCCAAATAAGTGGCACAAGAGTATGGAAAGATATATATTCAGCATTACAAGACAAGATAGAAAGACCTGCCCATGGATTAGAGAACAAATGAAAGCATGCAATGTTATCAAGAGAGTAAAAGAATTAAAATGGAAATGGGCTGGTCACATAGCAAGAAGAACTGATGGCAGGTGGACCAAGGCAGCCATAGAATGGATCCCAGTTGGTAAAAAGCATTCATGAAAGAGGCCTGAAGCGAGATGGATTGACAACATCAGAAAGTATTGCAGGCCCAATTGGCAAAAAAAACTCAGGACCTTATTAGTTGGAAACATGTGGAAGAGGCCTTCATCCTTTATATATATGACAACTTTATTTCAAAACCTGTATATAGGACAAATATGACATTTGAATATTTCAAAACTCACACACACAGACATATATAGGTTTTGAAATACTCAAGTGTCTTTTCTCTGTCTTTTATTTACACTTGGTTTCGTAACAAGTGGTTATTTGGCCAAATGATCCAAAATCACACCAAACATTATGAGAAAATGCCTTTGATGAAATTTCTGGATAAACAACAGAATCCTTTTGACTTGTATCCATCCCCCCTCTAGTGTCTGGCGCTGGAACAGCAGAAAAAGGAGGAAAAGCACAAAGAGTTCAGCCAGTTGCATTCTGCAGATCTGCACATAAGGTAAAGTTATTCTTCCAAACTTACACATAGCCTAATGTTCTGGCCTGTGATTTTTTTTTTTAAATCATTGTAACTGTAATTCACTTTTTGTTATTCTTTGAATTCTTTGGAATTCATTTCAAAACTCAATAGCATGTCAGGCATCTGCAATTATTTCAAATACGTTCCCCAGAACTAATGTCAACTGCAAGAAATATCCTAACTCCAAAGAGAATACAAAGAGATATGGCCACATTGGGGTGTGTGTGTGTGTGTGTGTGTGTCCTGCAAGGCAACCTCTGGGCCATAATCAAGAAATGGGACAGAACCAGGACAATCTAAACTGAACACATTCTTAACTAGACATTAAATACAAATACAGAAATACAAATGTTCTGCAGAAACCGCTTTTCTCTCTGTCATGCTGGCTAACAAGCATTGCTTTGAGGAGAGAACTGCACTATTAAGTAATGGCAGCATTTCAAAAGAGAAGTGTGTTTTTTAAAAATATCAGCATAAATAATTAAATTAACCCCTCCCCCCTTTCCCACAACAATCTCTAATTGCAGTTCTCCATGAACACAGCCCAGCCTTATACTGACTCCCACCAGGAGAGGATGGCTGAGAATGCAGAAGCCGTTTGAGTCCAGAGGTTGCACAATCTCTTCTTACCTAAGTACATAACGGGGTGGGTAGCAAGGATGTGTGTG
This sequence comes from Pseudonaja textilis, assembly GCF_900518735.1. The sequence goes on along the minus strand of NW_020769344.1, from coordinate 1,260,526 downwards.
CATTTCTTAATTTTGAAGTTCCTTTGAAAAGAATCTGGTTTAAAAGGAGTATAAGGAGGCGGAGCGAACACAGCTTTCAAGGTAAAATAAATGATTAGGTCAGAGGTCTCCAAACTTGGCAACTTTAAGGCCAGAGGTGATATTCAGCAGGTTCCAACCAGTTCTGGAGAAATGGTAGCGGAAATTTTGAGTAGTTCAGAGCAGGGGTCGCCAACCTTTAGGACCTCTGGGACCGCCAAACTCATAATTTTAAATCTGCGGACCACTAATATGAATTTTGACTGACAGTGACTTGCTGATGTTTTCCCAGGGTCTCTGCAGAAAGCAGCAGAGACCCTGGGAAAATCCCCCCAAAAGTCTGCAGGAAAATTCCCCACCCCGTTTTCCTACCAATCGATCATTTTTTATTTGGGATTGCAAGATAACATCTCCAGCTCTGTTCTCAGGGGGAGAGAGAGAGAGAGAGAGAGAGAGAGAGAGAGAGAGAGAGACTTTTAGCTTCATGCAAGGAAAGCAGCAAAAGCAGCAAAAGTCTTTCTTTCTCTCTCCCAAACTCTGCCAGAAATGAGTCTTTGTGAGACTTGTCGTGCCGGCGCAGCCTCTTGGAGCAGGATATCTTGCAGGGTCCCAAAGACTCATTTCTGGCAGAGTTTGGGGGAGAGAAAGAAAGACTTTTGCTGCTTTCCTTGCATGCAGCCAAAAGCAGAAGAAGAAGCAGCCCGGTGGCTAGGCCAGGCGTGTGGGATGAATGGGGCAAGCTCCCCCCCTCACCCTTTCCCCCCGCCCCTCACTACCTTGTGTTGTTTGAAATGCAAGCGACACAAGCTTTGTGTTCCCATGGGCCATGTGGGTGGCACAGCCTTGTGTTCCTGCGCAATCTGGATTAATTGCTTGGGGGGGGGCTTTGGGGTAACATTTCTCTGCTGACCACCAAAATTTTCTTGCGGACCACCAGTGGACCCCAGCCCACTGGTTGGCGACCACTGGTTCAGAGAACCGGCAAATACCACCTCTGACTAGAAATTTTACAATATCCTTCCCCTGCCATGCCCACCAAGCCACACCCATAAAACCGGTAGTAAAAAAAAATGGAATCCCACTACTGTTTAAGACTTGTGGACTTCAACTCCCATAATTCCTCAGCCAGCATAGCTTAAAGTTGCCAAGTTTGGAGACCTCTGCATTAGATGAATAAAAAGCCACAGAGCTGCTGCTGTGCTTCACTTTAAAAATTCTGCTGCCATCTAATGGCTGCCTCAATCTTTTCTTTTTCAGGCCAGATATTGACAAGCTTCATCTCAAATCATCTACTAAAATGAATAAACCAATTTGCACCAGTAGGTGGTAGGCATGTAACAGACATAAACCATCATTTGATCTCAAATTGAGCAAGTTCTGGTTTTAGCTGACCTAGTAATTAGCTGACCTAGTAATTTAGTTACCTAGTAATGGGATGGGATGCCGTCAGTTTTGGTGACATCCAAGTAACATAGTGAATGGGTTGTGGAAGAGAGTCATAATTTCTGCGTTGGGGTTGGGGGCTCTCTGATTTAACCTCTATCCCACCCACCCAATTTGGGGTGCTTTTCAACCAATTAAAAAAGGTGTTGCTCAAAATGCTTGGCCTGAAATAGGACATGTTTCTTACTGCAGTAACTCAGCACACGTGTTGAACACAAGACACTGGATGCTTCTCATAAATACTGCAGCATTATGAGGGATGGAGATGGAAAAAGATAAGAGCAGACATTATGCCATCTCAGAGGGATCTGCAGGTACTGGCCACTGTGTCTGACATTTTTGTCCAAATTCTTGCATTATTTTGAATTCTTGCCTCAAGTTTTTTATTTCATAGATTTCATAGAACTCCAAATTCCTGAGACATATAGCCCAAATTCATACAATTTTGGTGATTTCAAATGTCTTTACTATTTCTTTATTTAATTTCCAAATTTTGCAGGGACCATCTGTGATTGATATGGGTGCATCGGTATTCATTTTACACTATACTGAGAAATGTTGCTAATGTGATAAAAACACATGCTAAGTGGTGAGAAGAAAGTTTGAGAGCCAATTTGGTATAGCAATGAAAGCACCAGGCGAAAAACAAGGAGATTATGTGTGTGTATCTCCCTCCCCTCACACACACACACACACTTAGGCATGAAAACTGGCTGGGTGACTTTGGGCCAATCACTCTCTCAACCAAAATCATCTCATAAAAATCACCTCACAAAACTCTTTCCGGAAAAATAGGAAGGGGAAGGGGTATTCAGTATATCTGAGTTATTTATAAAAATAATAAATGAAGGATAAAATAAGTTCCAGTCTTATCTAAATCTAAGAACCATGAGGAAGTAGACTGACTCACCTTCTACAGGAAGAGAACTCAGTAAAAATTAATAGTGATTTTGATCTCAGATTGAGTGCATACCTGGAATGTGGCTGAAACATGACTGATATAAATAACATGTCCCCCCCCCACCCCCGTATTTCAGCTATGATGATTGCACAAATGACTTGAGAACATCACTGATTTTTTTCTTTTAAATATCAATTCCCTAAATTGCAAACAGAGATTTTGATAGATTTTTTTTTCCAGAGGGCAACACAACTGTGACCAGAGAAGATCTGGATTCACACCTGATTGAGCATGATGTGTGGAAGTTTGAAAACATTGCTTGAAGGTAAACATTCTATTTGAACACAGCCATTTGTGGGTTAAACGTGCTTAAACAAATGATGCCTTGCTGTAGTTTATGACTCCCCTGAGGCTCTATATTTGTTCTCCCCCCTTGTACCAATCTGATTACTTAAAAAAAATAACCTCTAAGAAAAAAAAACTCCCATCCCTCCGTGCATCTGAAATTAAGCATGTAATTTTATATACATCTAAACTTTCATTGAACTGTTAGAAATTACACTTGTGTTTTTGTGACGATTCAACTCCATCTCTTCAGCCAATGGACATTTTGTTATAATTAGGATGCCACAGATTTCACAATACTAACTGTACTTGATAACAAGTTAGAGCAGCTGTTCTTGGGTTTGTTTGTTTTTGAAGTGGACAAAATATTCATTTCTTATTTATTGTATTCTGACTGCTGTTCTGGACTGTTTATATTGCATTACATTTTTGTTGTTAGAAATTAGTGTTAGATTTTTTTTTTCTATCAAGCATTTTTTTTGCAAGTACAAGAGTGTTGCTCAACTGGTTGTGACAGGAACTGACCTACCAGTCTGTCAATAAATAAAGAATACAAACTTATCAGAACAGGGACAACCAAAACAAAGAATGCAGAAAAAGCAGATAGACCATGAACTTGTGGCTCCACGTGAATGATCTTAGTGATCAAAGAGTTTTGATTTGTGGTTTTATATGTTGCCTCCAAGATTGCATGTTATGTCACCTTCTCTGGAACACATTTTGTCCTTTCATTCCTTGATGGTGTTGGCAAGCCCCAGATATTATAAGACACATATAACCTTCCTTTTACTGATAGCCATAAAGGAAATTATCCCTTTATTTAGAATTGGATAGTTGTAGTGTGCCCGAAAAACGTATAAGTGGAAGCAGATCAACAAGATAATAAAATTGGGAGCTTTTTGTCATCCATTTTGTATCATAAGTATGTGTGGAATTTTTCTCCAACTCACTTCTGGTTTATCAGCCAATATTATATAAAAGTTAAAAAAGAAAGGAACAAGACAGGTTGAAGTTACATATCGATATATGCCAGATATACGATTACATTTTACTAAATCAGGGCACAATCTTCTAACTTGTCTGTGCCTGAAAACAAGATGTTCAGAAAGACAATTTCAAGAAAAGACAGACTGCCATAGAATGAAAGGAATACAATACTTTTAAAAAAACATGTCTTTCTTAAGTAAGCTTTGAGGACACCATAGCAGTTTCTTTGTGGGGGTAGGGTTCTGCTGTGGTCTTAAGCCACAGCATGTTCAATACATGTTGAAGAATTAGAAATTACAACAGGCGTACTGTGAACTACACTGTCACCCTTTAGCACTTTCTCTGTATTCCAGAAACATCTAATCTAACACAAAGGTAGAGTCAAAATGTGTGTGTGTTTTGGGTACAGCATCTGATGGAAAGAAAGACCAATGATAAAATATTTTGGGTGAAATAGCTATTTGGGTGATATAGCATCAGATCTCCTCTAATGAAGACTTTAAAGATATAATTATGTATGTGTCTTTAATTTTTCTCAATTATCCATCTAAAGAAACTGGAGCAAGGGCATGTGACGGGATACCAAGATAACCATTCCGCAGTTTAACTTATTGTTTTGGCTGCTTTTCATTCTGCATAATAATAGTCACTTTCAAATAAGCCATGATATCTCCAGATAATTGCTTTACAATGTTTAGTTGTTTAGTCTTTTTGTAAACATATCTAATATGAGTTTAACAGAGCAGTTTTGTAATGTCTTGTTTGAATTTGAGGCGTGGGAAATTCCTTAAGCAAGGCAGAGCTTCCTCCGATTGTTAAGCACAAAGGAACACACTGAAACCAAACTAAAATTCCTCTTTCTTTAACCCATTCATCCAGTCTGAAGGATAGATTCTCAGATCACTGCTTGTGGCGCACACATACTGCCATTATTGAACCTTCACACTGGCTAATATTTATACACATAATTACAACATAATTCTTTTCTATTGGGTAAGCATAATTAGGCCACATCTTACATTTATCTAAACCTCCCTGACTTAGTAAGACTAATTTTGAATTGATAAATAAAATCTATAATATTAGGAGACTGCACCCATCTAATCAAGATGTGCACTTCTGTTTGCCTATCTGAATTTGTGCATCTTTTTCTACAATAGCTATTGCAAATAAAGCACAAGATTTTAAATTTTTGTATGTTAAGTGTTATGTGTTGCATGCCATCTGTAGTAATAGGACTCCATTATTATTTGAGGAAATGTATGGCCTCTTCTTTAACTTGTTAGCATTTCATTTGTCAAATCAAATTAATCTTTATTACAATCAAAGGCCAGAATAAACAGAACGTGATACAAGAAATTTAAAAGCATAAACATACAAGATACAAAAATAAAATGATATAAAAAGCTAAAAGATATTATTTTTTTAAAAAAATCTAAAAGGAGGGGGTAAAACAATGCAATACATATAAACAAAATACCCTGTAATAACAGTTTAGGTTAAAACTAATTTGTGGCACAGGTGTGGCACATCTGACATATTTTAAGTGGTGCTGTACAGAAGCAGGGCTGGTATCTGAGAAGTGGAGAAATGTCTTATGTGCCCTGGTATTTATGCAATAATAGTGAAGTGAGGCTAATATGAGTGACTCGATAGTATAGGCAGTGGAGAAGCATATGTTCCATTGTTTCTACATGTGCAGAGATGAAGGGACCATGTCTCTCTGCTAAATAACCAGTGGTGGTATTCAGCAGGTTCTGACCAGTTCTGGAGAACTAGTAGCAGAAAGTTTGAGTCGTTCAGAGAACCAGCAAATCCCACCTCTGACTGGAGATTTTACAGTATCCTTCCACTGCCACGCCCACCAAGCCACACCCACAGAACCCGTAGTAAAATTTTTTTGAATCCCACCATTTTAGATAATCCTGCTATATCGGCCTTCAAGAGCCACTGAGGGGAGGTCATGACATTGTGCCAAAGTAATGTCTTTCCATGATTAGGCACTTTTAAGATTTGTTAAGTAGGCCATGAGGGAGGCAGAGTATCGATTGTGTTTCATTGGAATCACATGGATGAGAAGGAGAAATTTAATCATCAGTTCCAACCATCTCCTCAATGTGAGAATCCACATTAAAACTTCCCTGAGTAATGGTGTCCTAACCTGTGTTTGACACATTGAGTGAAGGGTACCCCACCACTTCCTGGATATTTGGTTTCACTGTTGAAACATTCTTACTATTAGGATTACATTCCATCAGAACCTTTTTCCTGTAAATCTGTATCCTGCGCTGAGATCAAAGAGAACAGGAGTTGACCTTATTTTTTTGTAACATTTTTCAGTCATTTGAATAGCCCTCCCTGTTGTCATTTCTCAAGGTTCAACATCCTGTATGGGGGCACGATTGCTCAGTGATTAAAGATGCTGAGCTTGAGACCCAAATGCTGCATGAAGGGGTGAGCTTCCGTTATTTGCCCCAGCTCCTGCCCACACAGCAGTTCAAAAGCATGCAAGTAGATAAATAGGTGGGAATACCTTCAATGGGAAGGTAACAGTGTTCTGTGCGCCATGGCGTATTGGTCATGCTGTAGGAAGTTAGCACCCACCCCTCTCCTAGAAAATGGAAATATCCTAGGAAATATTAAAAAGGCAGAATATTTTCCCTAAAAAGAGTAGAAACTCTGAGGCAGAACTCACCTCAGAAGTAGAAGCTCACCCCCACCTTTGTTAATGGGTGGGCCATTAAGGCCTGGGCCAGAATATTTTACATAGCAAAGATCACCAGATAAAGCTATAGTAATTGCCCAAAGCCCTTTCAGTGCATCATCCAGCAAGGCTCAACCAAGCCTGGAACTCAGGTCAGCCTACAGAGCTGCCCCTGCATGGCCCCATGGGAGTCTGACTCAGAGTCCAATCAGAATACAAGCTCAAATTCAAGTCTCAACAGGGTAAAAAACTTTCATCCCTCCTCCTTTTTCTTGATCTCTTCCTTCACTTTGAAGCATGTGATCATCCTTCCTTTTTGACTCTGGAGCTCCAGGCCATGTGGTCCTGTCCACCATTAAACCATCTTTCCAAACAGCCTCCATGTTTCCAGTGTCTTTTTCCCCACTTGGAACTGAACCCAGAAGGATATTTCTTCCAACAGTGCCAACCACATGACCTCGAAAATATCTTCAGAAAATTCTGGCTCCCTTGGCTAAGAAACAGAGATGAGCACTGCCCTCCTAGACTCAGACACAACTGGACAGGGGAAATGTTACCTTTTCGAGATTCTGCACTCCATCAAACTCTTTTTATAGGACAATTTTTAATCCTCTGATCATCCTTCTACTCCAGTTTCTTTGAATCCTTCCTAAATTGTGGTGCCTACAATTGTTTTGCATGACTGTCTCTTTACTCATTTTTCAATTAGCTGCTATATAAATTGTAATAAATTGTGGCCTCTCACAGTGCCAGAACTGTTGGGACTAGCTTATTGAATTAGCTTATGTTTTCCACAAGGCCCCAAATTAAACTATAAAGGGTTAATCAAAATAATTTAATAAATAATATTTGAAGCTTTTGACACATAGGACAATCATTCAACAATCAAGTAATTATAATTAACAATTTGCAGGCAGACCCAGAGACCTTAATACAGTCAATAGTCAATGGCCCATGTCGCACATTCAGCTGAATGACAGAAAGATTAGAAAGAGCATATGCAAGAAAAGATGAGGGATGACATCAAGGTTTTGTGCCAGAGCAAAGAAAGTAAGAGCTCTTTGGAATAACATAACACAAATACAGGTGTGAAAAGAGAAGAAAGGACGTAGAAACTGATAATGAAAAAAAGAGAAGGTTGTATTTTGGGGGCAAACAGTTTCTGGAATGAGGAGAGAGTAGGAGCAGAAAGAGAAAAAAAAGGTGTGTGTTTGTTGCTGTCTTGGAAGCTGCTTTAGTCTCTTCTGGATCAAGAAAAAAAAGGGGGGGGAGACAAAAAGGAAGAGCCCAGTTAAACAGGATCAGGTGAAAACCACTTTTCTTCCTTTGGAAAATTTAACAAGTTAAAATCAAACTAAAGTAGGTTTTCACTTCAGAATTTGGGGAAGTCAAATTCAAATGAAGAGTTCCTTTACTATAATGATCATTCAAGCAGAAATTCTCAATCACTATCTGACCCATGGATTCACTTGAACACTGATATTTATTGGGTATATTTTAATTAATTCAATAACTAAAGCTACGGGGAATTACAAAGCCATTTAAAAGACAATGAACAAATCCTTACTAAAAGCATTACCAAGACCCTTCCTGAAACAGTCATTAATAAGTAACATAGGACATTTATAATTCAAATGAAAATATATTTAAAGTGCACTATTCCTTTCCAATTTAACTTAAAAACTTTTTAATATTTTGCTTTTGCTTTAAGTGCATGAGAGAAGATGAATACTTAGCTGGGGGGAAAAAAACCTCAGTGAAAGGAAGTTCTTTTTGTTAGTAACAATAAATACAGCTTTTGTTTTAGGGCAAACCTAGACGTGAGACCAAGTTCCATTATAACTCCATTTATTTCCCTATTTTGAATGGGCTACTATCAGAAGCAGAAGCTTGACCCTTTCATTTCATCTATTGCCATTTGTTAGCTAAAATGTCTCCACTGCCAGCAGCTGTTAAAACAACTCTAGAATGTTTTAATCCATATTGGGCTTTGTTTGCATTGGTGTGCAAATGAATTTCCTTGGGATTTTCTCAGGCAGGGCAAAGTTTCCTTTGATTGTTAAAAAAAAGAAAAAAGCAATCTTGAAATATTTGTAAAGATTTTGCCTCAGCCTGCTTCAATTGTCATCACAATGGTATTCACTGGAATATCATTTATTTTCTTCCATCTACTTTTCCTCTTTTAAGGAATGAAGGGACTTCTTATATCAGTTGTTTTGAAGCAAAGTACAACAGAAGCTCTAGTCCTGCAACGTTTTTTCTTCCCTAGTAATCTGCATCATCCAACACCATTAGAAGAATAATTCAGGAGACTATTTTCAGTAAGAAATTAAACCAACATTAAGGATCCAGATTCCTATGATCTCTTCAAAAACAGAATATGCCCAACTTAAACACATTTCTTTAGAAAACTAAAGATTGATTAGAGATCTAAAGAGCTCTCAAGTTTGATTTATAACATCTGGGGTGAATTTTTTGAGTATGGAAATGATTCAATTGTTTTTTGGCAGATTGTGATTTTTGCACAACAAACAAAGCATGGCATAGCCATATGTTACCACTAAAACTATACTGATAATTATTAATCATTTGATTTGTTTTGCCTAAAATGTTGCAACCTACCAATAAATGAGAATATGGCATCTTTGTGGAGTACAGATTTCCATCTCTCCTCTAAGATGTGTATCAGATCTCTGTAGTTCAAATGTGTGACAAAAATGGGCATGGACCAAGTGAGGAAGACGGTGTGATTATGTATTCTGTATCTTTCATGGCATTAGAACCATGTATCTGATGCATCAGTTGGAATGGGACTTTCTCCACATACACTGCAGGATTAGGGAATTCTGGAAGTTGAAGTCCATGTATCTTAAAAGATGCCAAGATGAGAAACACTGATTTAGGCCTTGACTGCCCAAGTGGAATGCCTTCAGTAGTAGCAACAAACCATTGTCATTCAAGATTCAACCAAAATCTTTCTCCTAATATGTAAGTTTTCTATATATCTTTGAAAAAAGATCATGACATCGGTGCAAAACGAAGCTACAGATAGCAATTTTATTTAAGCCAAATGCTATTTTGGAATGCTTTTATAACTACAGGTATTCCTCGATTTAGCACTGTATTTGAGCACAAAATTAGAGTCATCTTTGCAATCATTAAGCAAGTCACCATGTGATTTGCCCCTATTTATGTCATTGTTTTAGTGGTCATTAAATGAAGGACACAGTCATTAAGCAAATCAAGTTTTCAAGTTTACCCTATGAGTGTTTTTTGCTGGAAATTGGAAGTAAACACCGGAAACTAGCAAAAATGTTGACAATTGCAACTGTGTGACATAGGACATTGCAAATGGCTATAAAGGTGAGCTGTTTGCCAAGCACCCAATATGTGAACACATGACCACACAGGTGTGTATGCAGACCTTGCAAATCAGTAATCAGTAGCTTTTGTGGTTCCATCATTATTTCAAGTGTTCATTGAACAACCGGTCATGAATCAAGGACTACCTTTATACTTGTATTTCGTGCAAAGGAAATCAGATGCTGCTTCTTGTTATTTTTATCTTTTCTTCTGCATCTTTTTTTTCTTTTTCCTCCTTTCTTTATTCTGTATTAGCTTGTGTTTTTTAATGTTATTTTTAAACATAAAACATAAATATAAAATAATCTTGCAATGCCCACCATTGTCATTTAGTGTTCTCCTGATAGTAATCTTCTGGACATTGACATTCACCAAAGCAAGAGAGGCCTTTGGCTCCTTTGAGAGTTCCCAGAGTATGAACATATGTTACTCTTGGTGTCAATTTAGTTGATCAACCACTTCTGAGAAAAGTAACATTGAAATTGCTTCCATTTGTATACAACCTGCCTAATAATAGACTGGTGAAGTTCACATTTTTTGTAAATCATTTTCCGGCCTGATGAACATCAACCACTGACTGCTGTTGTTTTTTTGACTTCCTCAAAAATGTCCTTTCTTTGAGTCATGACACACTTCCACATATCTGTCTGGTGAAGGTCAGACTTTGGTAGTGAATAACCAGAATAACTCAAATAAGATAGGACTTTCACACCCAAGCCTGATTAGCTTCCCATAGGAAACACCTAATTTCTCCTTCAAGTGAACTGATCCTAGTGGTTCACATACAAATATGTGGCTTTGCATCATTTCCCTCAAGAAACAATATGATGTTTTTCACTAATTTATTTAATTAGGTTCTTATTTTCTAATTTCAAGATGTGTGGAGAACAGATTTTTGGGTCATCTTTATGCAGAAATTTTAAACATTCAAAATGGCTCATAAACGTCTAAGTAATACTGTGCTTAGAAGGGAACTTCTAATGCCTACAAAACTTCAATTGTACTTCTGAAAAGCAAACCTTTCAATAGTTGACTGTTGATGTGTTGCAGATATAATTTTAGATTCTATAATGTTACTTCTGTAATAGCTTAACCTTGTCTAAACTGGGATTTAGGAATTTTAAAAGCTAGAATCTGTTACGTGTCAGGCACTGCATACCATTTTGTACTTGGAAATGTGGCTGCTAGGTGTAGCAGTGTTAATATTCCATTCAGGAAACTGTTTTAGCCTCCTCTACTAAATTCTGTAAATGTGGAATAGTAACACCTGCCTGCCTGACCTCTCTGGCAGGGCTGGTCAGGCTTGGCTGCCTTGATGCCTTTTCAGCAACTTTCTGACAATAACAGGAAAAAGGCTTTTAGAAAAGTTTAATGAACTGCATTAAACAGGAAGTATCCTATCACTAGACTTTCTAGGACTTCACTGCTTTTCCAAGCACTCACCCTTCATTCTCCAAAGCCTCATTCATTCTGGATATCAGTTCTTCTGCAAGGGACACCTGCTTTCTCAGGGGAGTGACCTAGCAGCTTTCCTGGGAGGCTGATGTTGTCCGGCTCCAATGCTGTATTCTCAGAGTTTATGGAATTGAGGCACTGTCTTAATCTTACTAAAGAAGAAGGCTGAAGTCATTCTGAAATTTTTCTTTTTCTCCACCTTACATCCCTGTCCCAGAAGGCAGGCAAAGATACTGAGCATTTCTTTGGAAGTAGGAAAGGGTTATGAAGTTCTTTTAATTAGTGGCATGTTCACGCATGTGTTCAAAATGAAATTAACTCAAAGTACTGTTGAGTATTCATGTTTGTTTATCATAATTATCAAATATATAAATTTTATATATAGACGGTAACAAGTGCACCATTTGTACTAGCTATCACAGTTTAGGAACTTATAGGAGGAAAATTGAAAAACCTAGTCCCAGTTATCTTCATGACAGAAATTATACAGGACATTTTTCTATTCAATGTAAGTACATTCTTCAAAGTACGGGAGTTATATTTATTTCCTCTTTTTCTCTTTTTACTATGTGTACATGCTGCAGCAATCTAAAATGACTGCAAAAACATTCTGCATGGAAAGCTCAGAGAAAAGCTTCGTTAGGACCCTGTCTATTTCAGTGAAATGGGAAGGATGATATGCAGTCTAAGGCTCTCATCTGCTATTTCTATAACATGTGAAATATCCTCCAAACACCTTCTGTTCAAGTAATATGGCATACATATGATACATCTAAGTACAATTTTCTGATTAGTTTCCTATTGTACCAAAAGTGTCTGCAGCAAGTAATTATTGTATCAACAATATTTCCTACCAAAAATAGAACCACCACAGAATCAACTAAAAATGGAGAGGGTGGGGGGGAGTTGCATTGTAAGTAAAGAATTACTACATATTTACAGAAATACACAATACTAGGGATGAATGTCTTCCTGAAACTATTTGGGTGAATATCAGAGGAAAAAGAAATAACATTGAAATAGGCCACCCAACCAAGAGAAGGAAATAGATGAACTCTTTACTAGACGATTAGCCGAAGTGTGCAGGAAACACACCAAAATAGTAATGAGGGACTTTAACTACCCTGACATCAACTGGAAGGCAAACTCTGCAGTGAGTGGGAGATTGAACAGGATTCTGACATGCCTTGCCTACAACTTTGTCCACCCAAAAAGGTAGAGATGGGAACTAGAGGGTCAGCTATATTGTTTTTCTAATTCTCACTAACAGAGATGAAATGATAGAGGAGGTTGAAGTCACATGTACTTTGGAGGAGAGTAACCATGTGATATAGGAGTTCAATATAATGTAGTCACAAGTAATAGACACCAATACTCGAATACAACTCATCTGTCTGGAATCCACACTGTATATTGGACATTAATACAATTGAGTGAGTTCAGAGATATTTCACAGGAAGAGTACTACACTCCTCTGCTTGAACTTTTGGGCTTGCACAACCTTGAACTATGCCACCTACGGTTGGACTTAAGCGTAGCACACAAAATTATCTGCTACAATGTCTTACCAATCAAATATTAGTTCAGCTTCAACCACAACAATACAAGAGTACACAACAGATACAAACTCAATGTTAACTGCTCCAAAGTCAATTGCAGAAAGTAGGACTTCAGCAACAGAATCGTCAATGCCTGGAATGCACTACCTGACTCTGTTGTTACTTCCTCTAACCTCCACTCCTTTAACCTCAAACTATCCACTATTGACCTCACCCCATTCCTAAGAGGTCTGTAAGGGGCATGCATAAGTGCACAATCACGCCTACCATCCCTGTCCTATTGTCCCCATTTATTCATACCTATTTTTTGTATTCTTACTCATGTTTATACTTATACATATTATCTTGTAAGCAGCAAATCAAAATAAAAAAAAAGTCTCTTAGAGACTTAAGAGAGCTGATTTCCACAAATTTAGAGCTTGGGAAATATTCCATGGATGGAAATCCTAGATGGAGAAACAATTCAGGATGCATGGGAAACTAAAAAGTGAAATACTAAGGGTCTAAACAAAGTACTACAGAGAAATTAAAATAAAGGATACCAGGCAAGACGTTAACCACCCAGCTGGCAAATGAAGCAAAATAAACTCCTGGGACATTGTTTTACCAAGAATATAATTTACTGATAGATCTGTACAGGCAAAGAAGAAGCAAAGCTAGCTCTGAGGTTTTCCTACAAAAAAAAACAGCATAGTTAATTTTCCCTTTACCCCATTTGGGCCACTCATTGTCCATTGTCCACCAATCCTACAAGCTCTTTTTATATTGGGAAAATAGTCTGCCTTCTTGTGAGATTCCCGTCGCACAACCTTGAAGTATCAGGATCTTCTCAGGCTGTAAATAGCTCACATAAATTCCTCATCTCTCTCTCCCAGCTCCCAATACATTCCAAGCGTTCCAATCCTCCCTTTGATTCTCTTGTCAAGTTGCGAGTAGAGGTATATTATGAGTCAGGCTTGACACAAGAGTTATCTGAGGAACTAAGAGTTATCTGACAAACTGAGGGACAAGGAAAACAAATATAAAAAATGGAAACTGGGTCATTACTAAAACAGAATACCAGTAAATAGCCTTACTCTGCAGAGATGGAGTCAGGAAAGCTAAGGCTCATAATGAACTAAGACCTGCAACCAAATAAAACAATCAATATGTAAGGAACAAGAAAAAAGTCAAGGAAATGACAGGTCCACTAATGGTGGAAGATGGCAAGAAGATGATGAGCAGCAGGAAGAAAACAGAGTTGTTTAATTCCTTCCTTGTATGTGTCTTTATGCAAAAGGAAAAAAATAGCCCAACTTATGAAAAACAAAATAGTGGGAGACAAAACAGGAATGCAAGTCAAAATAGGTAAGAAATTGGTTTAAAAAACCACCTATCCACTTTAGATGAATTCAAATCACAGGACCAGTTGGTTTACATCCCAGGGTACTAGAAGGTTTGGCAGATGTGGTCTTGGAATTGGAATACCAGAGGACTAGAAAAGAGCTAATCTAATATTTAAATGAGGGTGGGGGAATGGATCTAGGAAACTATAGACCAATCAGCTTGACATCAATGTCTGTAAAAATCCTGGAAAATATAATCAAACACCGGATTTGTGAGAATCTAGAAATAAACAAAGTGATCACTAGAAGGCAGCAAGGGTTTGTTAAAAACAGATCATGCCAGATAAACCTTATTGTCCTTCTTTGATTCTTCTTTACTACCTGTTTTTTTTTTTACTGCTTTGTGTAGTGAGAAGCCTTTCTTTAACAAAGTAACTAAATTAGTGGATGAGAAAATGCTGTGGTTATAGTTATTTGGACTTCAATTTCACAAAGTAGACCACAGTTTATTTTGAACAATGTGGGATAAATAGTTTTACCATCAGATGGATTCTCACTAGCTGGCCAATCGCATTTGGCATGTAATCCTTAATGGAACTACATCTTCATAGAGGGAAGTGGGATACCTCAAGGTTCTGACTTGAGCTTAGTACCCTTCAACATCTTCATAAATGATCTAGGTAAGAGGATAGAAGGAGAAGTCATCTAATTTACAAATAATACCAAACTGGGGACAATTGCTATCACTTTGGAAGACAGACTCAAGATTCAGAAGGATCTTGACAAACTTGAGTATTGGGCCCTATCCAACAAGACGCAGTGCAGTGGTCGGAAAAGCACTTAGGCAGGGAAAACTGAATGCATAGGTACAGAATAGGTGATACCAGGCTCAACAGTAGTAACTGTGAGAGGGATCTTGATGTCCTAGTGGATGTTCACTTAAATATGAGCCTGCAGTGTGCTGCAGCTGCCAAGAACAACAACAATGCCCTCCTAGGCTGCATCAACAGAGGGATATCATCAAGATCCCAAGAAGTGACAGTACTGCACTATGCTGCATTCAGTTCTGGTTGCCATGATGCAAAAAAGATGCTGGGTCCTAGAAAGAGTGCAGAGAAGAGCAAGAAGATGATGCGGGATCTAAAAAGCTAAACTGTATGATAAATGATTAAAGGAACTAACCTAAGGAAGATTAGGATTAGAAGGAAAATGGTAGTTATCTAGTACTTGAGGGAGTGTCAGAGAGAAGAAAAGCTTGACTTAGTTTCCAAAGCAAGACAAGAAGCAATGGGTAAAAGCTCGTTAAAGAAAAACCCAACCTGGAACTAAAGGAAGCTTACTGACAGTAAAAACAATTAATCAATGGAACAGCTTGCCTCTCTTGAGTTGTAAGTACTCCATCACTGGAAGTCTTCAAGAAAAAATGAGCAGACATTTCTCCAGGATGTAGTAAAGTTCCTTGCCTTGGGCAGGAGTTTGGACTACAAGACCTCTAAGGTTCCTTCCAGCCCTATGATTCTGTGATTCAAAACCTTCAGGGCCAAAAGTTGTTTTGTGAAATACAAGGAAGTAAAAAAAAAGTGACAAACTAATACCTTTAATCTTGGTGGTTGAACATGGTCAAAATGGATGAAAGAGGTTAAAGCTGAAAACCATGCCAAGCACACCCAAGATCAAGTGGTATGACGACTGCATAAAATATTGTACATTTAATCATCTTATCTGTGCTGGATGTATAACTTAGCCTTGTGATCCAGCTTTTTTATTGTTTGAAAGAAACTAATTATAATAATGCAGGCAATGTTGGAGCCTGAACATTTCAGTTTGAGCTCCAAATACATGTTGTTTCTTTTGTTTGTTGCTGAAGGACCCTTTAAAATTACCAGTGATGTGTTATTCTGGCACCAAAACTTTTTGCCCTTTCTCTCAATTCTGGTCTCTCATAACGTTCTGTGCACATGGGTGTAGAGGTGAAACTCGAAAAATTAGAATATCATGCAAAAGTTCCTTTATTTCAATAATGCAACTTAAAAGGTGAACCTAATATATGAGATAGACTCATTACATGCAAAGCAAGATAGTTCAAGCCATGAAGTGTCATAATTGAGATGATTATGGCTTACAGCTCATGAAAACCCCAAATCTATAATCTCAGAAAATTAGAATATTGTGAAAAGGTTCAATATTCTAGGCTGAAAGTGTCCCACTCTAATCAGCTAATTAAGCCATAACACCTGCAAAGGGTTCCTGAGCCTTTAAATGGTCTCTCAGTCTGGTTTAGTAGGAATCACAATCATGGGAAAGACTGTTGAACTGACAGTTGTGCAGAAAACCATCATTGACATCCTCCATAAGGAGGGTGTTGCGTCACAGGAAAAGAGACTCGAGACCCAGTTGACCTTTTTTCTCTCTTTATTTCCTTCTAGAATCTGAACACAGAGAAACCGTGGCAGCCTTTTTTATAGCCAGCTGCTTGCGGCTTGGGCCAATGATGGCTCTTCAAATCTCCCGCTGCCATGGACCAACCCATCATAGGTAAGTATGCAAATATATAACACCCCTCCCCATGTGGTCCAGTCTAACCAATACAGGCCCTGCCTATATTACATAGTCACATAGGTAGGCGGGGCTCTTATGGTTCCGCCTGCGCAACTGAGTCGTGAGTTTGCCTCTGACCTGTTCGGACGGGGTTGCTGTTTCTCCCGTCCTTTTCTGTGGAGCCTCTTGGAAGGTAGAGTCAGCCATGCTGCTCCCGCCAGGACTTTCCTGGCTGGTTGAGTCAGCTTGGCCGCTCCCACCAGGAGTGGCTTCCTGATGGTTCTTCAAAGCCTGCTCCAGTCTCCCCAAGTTGTTTTCTTCTTCTATGGTTTCAGGTACGTGTTTGCGACTTCCGATCGGGGCTAATGTTAGTATTGGTTGTTGTGTAGTTGTTAGGGTTTGTTTTGTCTATTCTTTTACTTGTGGAGGGTCTCCCCCTCCCCTTCTGTTTGTATCTGAGGGGTCTCCCCCCTCTCTGGTTGGGTTGTTTTTGCAGAGGGTCTCCCCCCCTTCTGTTTGTATCTGAGGGTTCTCCTTCTTCTTCCTGATTGTGTTTGTCAGTGTGGTTCTCGATCTGATTTGGTCTCTGTGTCTCCTCCACTTTTTCCCATCTTCTGTGTCTACCCTGTATGACCGGGGCCCCTTTATTTGGGTTATTTTTGCCAGTATCCACAACGGTTCCCCCGTGAGGTTCTTTGCATATACTAGGTCCCCTGTTTTGAATGTGCGGCACTTACTGGAGGAGTCTGATGGCTTTTCTGGGCTATATGTGGGGTGTAATCTATCTAGGTTTGATCTTAGTTTCCTTCCCCTTAATAATTCTGCTTTATTTGTTGTGGTGTTGGGTGTCATGTGTTGTATACTTAGTAGTTTGTCTATTTTTTCTTGTATATCTCCAGGTCCCAATTTGTGTAGTGTTTCCTTTGTGTAACGAACTATGCATTCTGCCCGTCCATTCGTAGACGGATGTCCCAGCACTGTTAGTGCATGCCTTATCCCTTGTTCTGCCAGGAACCCCTTGAATGTTATTGCCATGAATTGTGGTCCGTTGTTGGATACAACTAAATCCGGCAATCCATGTGTCGTAAAAAGTTTCCTTAGCTGTCTAATAACAGTTTCTGTTGTGGTTGAGTGCATGATGCTTACCTCTAGCCAATTTGAGTAAACATCTATGACTATTAAGAATGTGTGTCCTTTAGTTGGTCCTGCAAAATCAATGTGTATACTAGACCATGGTCCCCTAGGTGTTTCCCATTCGTGTATAGGTGCAGAAGGGGGTGTAGGTCTAGATTTCTGGCATCGTTTACACGTTGCTACGCAGTCTCCTATGTCTTTATCCATCCCTGTCCACCATACATAACTCCTAGCCAGGGATTTCATTCTGACAATACCTGGGTGACTCTCATGTAATAATTCAAGTATTCATTTCCTTAATATGTTTGGTATGACCACCCTATCCCTTTAAGATTGATAGTTCTGTTTGTCTATTTCAAAACGGTTTAACTTAATTGCAAGTCTTGTCACTTGCAATCTCTGGCCACCCTTTATCTACCCAATTTAAAATCCGTGCCAGGTTACTGTCTCTCGCGGTTTCCACAGCAATGTCTGTTGCTGTTATGGGTAGGTTTGCCAACATCTCGATCTGAAGGGTTGATGTGGTTGGTGCAGGATCATCATCTAAGTCGGGTAGGGGGGAACGGCTCAGGGTGTCAGCGTGTGTTATGTTCTTTCCTGGTCGGTAGATCAAGTTGTAGTTATAGGCAGCTAGGAATTCGGACCACCTCGTCATTCGCAGTGACAGTATGTTGGGTGTAGCTTTGTTTCCTGCGAGGATTCCTAGGAGAGGTTTATGATCTGTGACAAGTGAAAAGGGTCTGCCATAGATATACTCGTGGAAGCATTTTATTCCTGTTATTACAGCCGATGCTTCTCTGTCAAGTTGGCTGTAATTCCGCTCCGGTTTAGATAGAGTCTTTGAATAGAATGCGATAGGTACTTCTCTTCTATCAGGTAATACGTGGCTGAGTATGACACCAGTGCCGAATGGTGATGCATCACATATTAGTGTTATTGGAAGGGTCTCGCTGTATTGTATTAGCACACAGTCTGATGTAAGTAAGTTTTTTATTTCCTGGAATGCTATTTCTTATTGTCGTCCCCAGGTCCAGGTAGCTTTCCTGTTAAGCAACCTGTGCAGTGGTTCTGCTATTGTTGCTTTCTGTGGCAAGAATACATTGTAAAAATTAATAAGTCCCAAGAAGGCTTGCAAGTCTGTTTTATTTTGGGGTCTGGGAGCTTCCTTTATTGCTCTGATTTTTTTTCAGTGGGGTGGATCCCTTCTTTGTTATAAGGTATCCCAGGAATTCGAATTTGTCAGTGTCTAATTGGCACTTCTCTTTTTTTACTTTAAGTCCTGTCTCTTTAAACTTTTTAAAGACCTCCCTTAGGCAGTCTTTCAGTTGTTCTTTATCCTTGGCTGATACTAATGCATTGTCAAAGTATGGTACCACCCCCTTTATTCCTTGAAATAGGCATTCCATTAAACTCTGGAATACCCCTGGGGCCACACTAACTCTGAATTGCAGTCTCTTGCATTTGAATGCCCCCCTGTGTGTCACAATTGTTTGTGCTTCTGCTGTTTCTGGGTCAACTGGTAATTGTTGGTATGCTTGCGCAAGGTCCAATTTCGCAAAGATTTTACCTCACCCTATAGAATGTAATAGGTGCTGTACCACTGGGTATGCGCTTTGCTGTAGCACGTGGTTAAGGGTTGCTTTGTAGTCCCCGCACATACATACTGACCCATCTGGTTTAATAGGGGTAACAACTGGAGTTTCCCACCTTGCGTGGTCTGTTGGTTCTAAGGCCCCCTGTGCAAAAAGTTTATCTAATTGTTCATCAATTTTTGGTTTTAATGAGAAAGGGACTCGCCTTGCCTTTAGTCTTATAGGGGCTATATTTGGATTTAAATTAAATGAGATAGGGGACCCCCAGTACTTGCCCAGTTCTCTGTTGAAGATGTCCTGGAATTCTTTCATCAGGTCCTCTTCCCAATCTATCTCAGTAATGCTGTTTATTCTGGTTACTTTGATTCCTAATGGTGAAAACCATTCGAGTCCCAATAGGCTGGGTCAATCCCAGCCGACTATTGTTAATGTGAGGACTTTAGTGTGTTTTTTGAATTTAACTTTGAAGTGTCTGGTACCTACTACAGGAATTCTGTTTTCCTGGTAGTCCTTTAGTGTGAGCATTTGTATTTCGAGTTCGCCCTTGTTTATATCAGGTATTAATCCTTTTAGGGTATTCCACGATACCATTGATAAATACGAGCCTGAGTCCCCCTCCATCTTGCATGGCTGGCCTTCTATGGTGACTTGTACATGTACCTTTTTTGCATTGGTTGAGTTTGAGTGCCCAATTGTTATTGTTTGATGTGTTTCCTCTTTTCTGTTTGCTTCTTTTCCTCGCTTGTTTCTGTTCTCTTGACTCCAACGGCTCCTTATTTGCTTTTCCCTCTCCCTGGGGGTGTTTTCCATCTTTGTCTAGGGCCATAGCTATTTCTTGTTCGGCATGCCCTAGCTATGTGTCCCCGCCATTCACAATATCTGCAAATAGCATCGAAGAAACAGCATTCAGAACATGGATGGTTTCCTCCACATCTGGCACAATGAAATTCTGACCTTCTTTCATTTCACTCCCGTCTACCTTTTTCCGACCGGAGTTGATTTACCTCTTCTTCTTCCTTTTCGTCTTCTGATAGGGATTCAATGTCCTCGTGGTGTGTTGTGGTGGTGAGTTCTTGAGTTTCCTCTAGTGTTTTATTGTGCATTTGATCAGTGGCTCTTTTGGTTTCCTTTGGTATTTTATTCCTTTGTCACATTGTAGCTGCCGATTTCTGTGTGGCTTCAGCTGCGGTGGCTTCTTCTATCGCCTCTTTCTTAGGGCTTAGGGCTTAGGTCTTGTTAGTAGTCAGCCCTGTGGTGTACAGTCCTTTAATCCGAGGAGGGCATGGTCCCTCATGGCTTCATCCATGCTTAAAATTCGCATGCTCCGCCAATGTCTCTTAGTGCTGCAACAAAATCTCCAATACTCTCATCTTCCTTTTGATGGTGCAGATAAAATTCATGTCTTTTGATGAGGCATGAAACGATTGGTGTGTAGTGGGCTCGCAGTAATTTCTCTAGGTCTGTCCATGCCATTGTCTTTACATCAGTGCGTGCCGCTAACGCCTTTGCCATTTTGAATACTGCGGGACCGCAATGGGTGAGGAAAACAGCTCTCTTTCTATTCTCAGATATTTCGTGGAGGTCATGAATGGTTGACGTATGATTCCCAGTCCTCGGTTGTTGGGTTGAATGGTGTGGGTGGAGAGTTGTTCCCAGCCATTTCATCTTGCTTGGTCCTCATTGCCAAGTGCTCAACTGGGCTCCTTTGTCTCAGTATGCCACCTTCGTCGCCAGTGTTGCATTGCGGGAAAAGAGACTCGAGACCCAGTTGACCTTTTTTCTCTCTTTATTTCCTTCTAGAATCTGAAAATGGAGAAACCGCGGCAGCCTTTTTTATAGCCAGCTGCTTGCTGCTCGTGGCCAATGATGGCTCTTCAAATCTCCTGCCACCATGGACAAACCCATCATAGGTAAGTATGCAAATATACAACAGAGGGAAAGCCTCAAAAGGTAATTGCAAAAGAAGTTGGATGTTCCCAAAGTGCTGAATCAAAGCACATTAATAGAAAGTTATGTGGAAGGGAAAAGTGTGGAAGAAAAAGGTGCACAAGCAGCAGGGATGACTACAGCCTGGAGAGGATTGTCAGGAAAAGGCCATTCAAAAGTGTTGGGGACTTTCACAAGGAGTGGACTGAGGTTGGAGTCAGTGCATCAAGAGCCACCACACACAGACGGATCCTGGACATGGGCTTCAAATGTCGTATTCCTCTTGTCAAGCTGCTCCTGAACAACAAACAACATCAGAAGCATCTTACCTGGGCTAAAGAAAAACAGAACTGGTCTGTTGCTCAATGGTCCAAAGTCCTCTTTTCTGATGAGAGCAACTTTTGCATCTGATTTGGAAACCAAGGACCCAGAGTCTGGAGGAAGAATGGAGAGACACACACTGCAAGATGCTTGAAGTCCAGTGTGAAATTTCCACAGTCTGTGTTGATTTGGGGAGCCATGTCATCTGCTGGTGTTGGTCCACTGTGCTTCATTAAGTCCAGGGTCAATGCAGCTGTCTATCAGGATATTTTGGAGCACTTCATGCTTCCTTCCACAGACAAGCTTTATGGGGATGCTGAGTTCATTTTCCAGCAGGACTTGGCACCTGCCCACACTGCTAAAAGCACCAAAACCTGGTTCAATGACCATGGGATTACTGTGCTTGATTGGCCAGCAAACTCGCCTGACCTGAAGCCCATAGAGAATCTATGGGGCATTTCCAAGGGAAAGATGAGAGACATGAGACCGAACAATGCAGAAGAGCTGAAGGCTGCTATTGAAGCATCCTGGTCTTCCATAACACCTCAGCAGTGCCACAGGCTGATAGCTTCCATGCCACACTGCATTGAGGCAGTCATTGCTGCAAAAGGGGCCCAATCCAAGTACTGCATGCTTATACTTTTCAGAGGTCCGATATTGTTCTATGTACAATCCTTGTTTTATTGATTGCATGTAATATTCTAATTTTCTGAGATTGTGGATTTGGGGTTTTCATGAGCTGTAAGCCATAATCATCACAATTATGCCAAATCACGGCTTGAGCTATCTTGCTTTGCATGTAATGAGTCTATCTCATATATTAATTTCACCTTTTAAGTTGCATTATTGAAATAAATGAACTTTTGCATGATATTCTAACTTTTCAAGTTTCACCTGTATTATGTGTTGGTTTTAAAAAAACATATGTTGACATGAGCTTACCACAACATTTAAGCTAGTAAATGCATGTATTCTGTGGTGTTCGAAAAAGACTGAGCTGAAGTCTTCAGTCCGGTCCGTGTTTCCAGCGGGAACACAGACCGTTCCTATTGGCTGATGCCGTTTGACAGTTGGCTATAAAAAGGAGCTGTCAAATGGCATCAGCTGTTGTCCATCAGCTGGCTGCCTTGTTAGTGCGGCAGCCACGGCAACCCTTTATTGTTACAATAAAGTAAAAGCTGAAGTTCGCTCCGTGTTTGCCTCAGGTTGTTCAATCACTTCACAACACTGGCGACGAGGGCAGGATACATATAAGAGGCAACCGGGCAAAGAATCGCTGAGCAAAGTTACTACAAAAAGACTCAAAGTCACTACCAAGCTGTATGTCACTTTAAGAGCTACTGTCACTATTCACGAGCGCGAATTTCAACTTTCCTCAAAAGATCCGGCACTGCTGAGTCGAGATGACTTCGAACCCTGCATTCCTGCCTTTCAGACCGACAGTGGAAACATGGGAATCCTGCAGAAACTGATTTGACTGTTTCCTAGATGCCATAGACTTTGCTGACATTTCCGACCATAGGAAAAAGTCCTACTTTTTAAGTTTTTGTGGAGCCACAGTGTTTGACACTGCTACAGCATTATTGGCTCCACGTTCAATTAAGACTGTTCCATGGGAAGAGTTGCAGGAAATTCTTTCCAACCACTATTTCCCTAAGCCATCCCAAATTGCCAGGCGTCATGCTTTAGGAGATGGATTCAGGCTGAGGGAGAGACTATTAGTGGGTACATAGCCGCCCTACGAACAGCTGCCTTGCATTGTGGGTTTAGAGACTATCTGGAAGACACGTTATTAGACCAACTAGTTTGTGGAGTCAGGGATTTAAGGCTACAAAGGTGTCTATTGGCTAAAGGGGATTTAACCCTTAAATTAGCAATTGAAGAGTCTCAAGCTGCTGAACTATCAGCACTTTCAGCAGCAGAAATTCAGGGAAATCCAATTAACCAGAGTAGCTCAACCATCCATTACAATGAAGCCTCCACAGAAGAAGGCTATGTAGAGGCTAATGATGTAAATAATCTCAGGCAGCAAAAAAACCAGTCAAAGGGAGAACAGGCCAAACCCCAATCTACCTCCATGGCCTCAGCCCATTTGTCTAAGCTGTGGGGGAAACCACCTCAGGGCATCCTGCAAGTTCAGGAATGCCATTTGTCTAAAATGCCAGAGGAAGGGTCATTTAGCCAGGATCTGTCAAGCAGGAAAGACTTTCACCCAAAAGCCTCAGACAACCCAACATTTCCAAAAACAAGTTGAAGACTGTTTTACCTGCTATCAAGCCAAGCTGACTTACAAAGGCTCTAACAAAATCAGTGTTTTTGTTTCTATAGAAGGGAAACCTTGCAGGATGGAGGTTGACCCAGGTTCAGCACTGTCCATCATCTCATGGAGCACCTTGAGACAACTACTTCCCAGAATGGCTAAGAAGAAGCTTCATGGCTGCCAATTAACCCTATGTGACTACCAAGTCATCAGAAAAGTCATCAGAAAAGGCAAGTTTTTCGTTCAATTTCAAAATTTTAAAGGTCACTTGCCTTTAGTGGTAGTGGATGGTGCCCTCCCTAGCCTGTTGGGGTTAAACTGGTTCCCTGCCCTTGGCCTCCATATAAGCAGAATCCACTCTATTACAAATGCTGAAGTGGACACCTAGTTTAATGACTATGCTGATGTGTTCAGCGAGGGGCTGGGCTGTTATTCAGGAACCCCAATATCTTTCAGCTTGGACCCTCAGGCAGTACCAATCTGTTTAAAGCCTCGAAGGGTACCTTTTGCAATCCGGCCCAAATTAGACATGGAGCTTGACAAATTAATTAAACAGGGTGTATTAGAGCCTGTGGACTTCGCAAAATGGAAAACCCCAATAGTGACACCCCTGAAGAAAGATGGTAGTGTAAGAATCTGCGCAGATTACAAGACGTCATTGAATAAATATTTACAAATCAGTGCTTATTCAGTCCCTGTTATCCAGCACCTACTACATTCTTTTGAGCCAGGAACCATTTTCGTGAAATTAGACATGTCACAGGCCTATCAACAGTTCCCTGTTGATGACACAGCCACTGAACAACAAACTATTGTAACGCACAGGGGCACTTTCAAATGTAGGCGCCTCCAATTTGGCGCAAGTGTGGCCCCAGGAATTTTCCAATCCTTAATGGAAAGACTTCTTCAAGGATTACCGGGCATAATTCCGTATTTTGATGACATTTTAATATCTGCCCCTGACAAGTCTCAGTTACTGCAAAGAGTCAGAGGAGTCCTCGATCGTTTCAGAAAGCATGGTCTTAAGTTAAAGAAAGACAAGTGCACAATTGCCACCCCACAGGTAGAATTTTTGGGATACAGAATTGACACCTCTGGTATTCACCCAATCGAATCCAAAGTAAGGGCTATTCACGAGGCACCCACGCCAACTAACAAAACTGAGTTCCAGGCCTTTTTAGGACTTCTTAACTTTTACACTTCATTTTTGCCACATAAAGCTTCCGTTGCAGAACCTCTGCACAGACTCTTGGATAAGCAATCCTCCTGGCACTGGGGACCTAGGGAAGCCCATGCCTTCCATGCTGTCAAATCATTACTTACATCTGATGCTGTCCTGATCCAATTTAATGAGCATTTAACTTTAGTTTTAGCAGCAGATGCTTCTCCTTTTGGCATAGGTGCTGTTTTAAGTCATAGACTGCCTAACGGTTCTGAGGCACCCATTGCCTTTTTCTCCAGAACTTTTTCCTCAGCTGAGCGCAACTACAGCCAAATTGACAAGGAGGGTTTGGCTGCAGTTGCTTCTGTTAAAAAAATCCATGAGTTTCTATATGGACACTATTTCGAGTTGATTACGGATCACAAGCCTATGTTAGGCCTTCTGTCAGGCAAAAGACAAACTCCTCAGATTTTGTCTCCAAGGATGACCAGGTGGACCTTATTTCTGGCTGCCTATTCCTATACACTGGTTTATCGACTTGGCAAAAGTCTATGCCACGCTGATGCTCTTCATCGTTGCCCCCTGCCTGTTCCTGTGGAGGATCCTGCACCAGCTAATGCTGTTTTCCAGATCAACGATCTCAAACTTTCCATCACTGCCCTTGATATTGCTGCCCACTCTGCCAGGGACAAGGTAATCATCCAAGTTCTTGACTGGGTGGGAAGGGGGTGGCTGGCAATTCCTTATGCCCCCGAATTCGTGCCTTTCAAAACTCGCCAGCAAGAACTGTCTTCTTTGCAAGGCTGTTTACTTTGGGGAACTAGGTAGTTATCCCTTCCAAATTGCAAGACTCAGTTTTAAAAGTCCTGCATGAGGGCCATCCCGGCATTGTCAGGATGAAGGCTCTAGCTCGCAGTTATGTATGGTGGCCGGGCATGGATGCTCAGATTACAAGTTGTGTGAATGCTTGTCAGCCATGCCAAGCTACCAGACCTGCTCCACCCACATCCACTCCAGGCAGGTGGGAAGATTCCATGGCCCCTTGGTCCAGGGTGCATATTGATCTGGCTGGCCCCATTCATGGCCGTACATTCCTGGTGATGGTTGATTCTTTTTCTAAATGGTAGAGCTGACCGTGATGACCACAACTTCAGAAGCTGTCACTAAGGCTCTATCAAGCATATTCGCTACCCATGGCCTCTCTGACACCATCGTGTCTGATAATGGCCCCCAGTTTACTTCCTGTAAGTTTGAGGTCTTCCTAGCCAACCTAGGAATAAGGCACACACTTACAGCACCTTTTCATCCTGCCAGTAATGGCCTGGCTGAAAGGGCAGTCAGATCGGTTAAGGAGGCCCTGGCAAGGTTTGGGCCCATAAGTATCTCCTGACCCAGCACACAACTCCCTCTGCCACCGCTAATAGGTCTCTGGCTGAAGTTCTCATGGGTAGACGTTTGAGGACCACCCTAGACAGACTCCATCTGCATTATGCCCCAGTCACGCTCCTCAGGTCAAATAGCCAGGGAAGGGAGTTTGCTGAGAATGACCAGGTCTCTGCCTGGAACTATGTGGGATACCCTTTGTGGATGCCTGGGCAGATTGTGGCGGTAACCAGTCCTAAATCTTACAGGGTCCAACTGCAAGACAGGCGCATCTGGCGCTGCCATATCGATCAACTTAGAAGGCGTTGGAGTTCATCTGCAGATGGCCCTCAAGACATTCCTGCAACAGAGAAACTGCTGGCGCCCAAAGAAACTTCCCACGAATCTGACAGGAATGCAAGCCTACCTGAACAGCCATCTGTCCCTCGCCTAGAGACGCCTGAAGCCAAGACACCAGCTTCATCAGCACCAGAAGTTGCCCAACAAGCAGAAAAGTTCCTTCCAGCAGCAGCTGCATCAGAACTTAGAAGATCTGGCCGCCTGCGCAAGCGCCCGAGCTATCTGAAGGACTATGCATGCTCTGTTCTGGGGGAAAGGAGTGTGGCATTCAGAAAAGACTGAGCTGAAGTCTTCACTCCGGTCTGTGTTTCCAGTGGGAACACAGACCGTTCCTATTGGCTGATGCCGTTTGACAGCCAGCTATAAAAGGGAACTGTCAAACGGCATCAGCTGTTGTCCGCCAGCTGGCTGCCTTGTTAGCGCGGCAGCCCTTTATTGTTACAATAAAGTAAAAGCTGAAGTTTGCTCTGTGTTTGCCTCAGGTTATTCCACTGCTTCACAACATATTCTGTACAAAATGTACTAAGTCCTTAGCGTAAAGGTAGGTTGGATCTGTGGAGGTTATTATTTTAAGGCCCCATGGAATTTTATTATTATATAGTTTTAAGCTTGTATGCCACCCAGAGTCACTGCTGTGAGATTAGTGGTTCTATAAAATGTTTAAATAAATAAACAAAATGTAAGTTGCATGTATGAATTACATGGCAACTAGCTGATACTGTTTTGCTTACAGTGACTCATTGGTGACTCTTTTCTCTATCCCAGCAGGATATACGTCAATGTTTCTTTTCAGCTCCTAAATCTTTATCATGACAAGCTGGCACTTCAAGCCTTAATAATTCTTACTGTTTTTCACTACATGGCTTTATCTCAAAGGGTCTCATTCTCACAAACTCTCCTATTAAAGATTGTTTGGGTTAGGCTTTTGTTTTATAAAGGTCACCCTAAACTCTATGGCTGGAAACACCAATTACTTGTGAGACATGTTGTTGCCTTTACAAAGTCATTTTGTAAAGAAATAATATCAAAACAATGAAAGAGCAGAGATTTTCTAAGGAGATATTCAGGAGGGGGTGGGGAGAAAGCCTCTGGGCCCATGAGTAGGAAACCCGAAAAGCTCTTATAAATATCACTACAAAATGGCTTCCGTAGAACCATTTTATCCATAGTTCACTGAGAATACAATTAAGCCTTCAAAAAGAAAACCAAATGTTTAATCTCTAAATGATTTTGGGCCCTAGAACCGCACCCTGCACTTGCCATTATTAAAGTACTCACTTCTGAATGTGATGATATTCTGAAATAAATCTTTTCCCTAAGCATCCCACCTCTACAAATTAGTTCCTAAGTATGATTGTTGAAATGAGGATTGAGTGGGATGTAAATGTTAGTTTCTTTGTGGGGAGCCATTGTCTTGAATTGACAGCCTTTCTCCAACTCTCCCAGGTTTACAACCAGTTGCGTGTCTCCTTTTTCTTCTAATTTTAAAGGCAATTTCTCTGGAAACAAAGCCTGCTCTCTCCTTCCTTTTTCTTACCATCATTGTGAACTTCTCTGGGTCAATAGATTGGGATCCAAGAAACATTCTGGGGGAAAAAAGAGATAATTAGTGGTTGGAATCCAGGGTCTGTCTCTCAAGTATTAAAAAACAAAGTGATAAAGTCCGAAAGGGCAGGAGGCTTCTGACCTGATGAGGGGGGTGCTGAGGGAGTTGCTAGGGTGCCTGTGTAGGTTTGTCATGGCAGGTCAGGCGAAGCAAACAGAAAGACTGCCCAACTTTGCTACAATCTGGAATTTTCAGGACAGGATACAACTTTGCAAGAGCAGAGACAGCAAATCAGTGCATCATTGGCCAGGGTGTTCGTTTAAGGCTGGCTAAAGCCGTGTTGCTCCTGAATGCAATAAACTCTTACTTAGGATATACAGTATATTGGGATAGTATATATACTATCCCAAGTTTTTTAGACAGCTCAGACAGAAAGTCTCACAAATATTTTTCCTGTTCTTTTGCTGAAAACATCAGTAAGAATCCCTATGCAATGTTTGAAATACGGCCTTTTTGTAGCACCACAGTCCAGGTAGGCATCTTATTTTGCCTAGTCAGCAAGTCAGCTGTGCAACCCTAGTAAGGCATCTGTTCTCAGTTGTGGATTTGCAAAGATGTGCTATTAAAAGGTAGCAATCAAGCAAAATACTGCAAAGTACCCTAAGAAGGAGAAAAAGGACATTTTAATCTCCTGCTTCCTATGTGAGCGTTGCTAATGTTCAGACTGAACATTTAAATATATCACTGGAAATGGCATGCAATCAGAATTGCATGATCCTTCTGACTTTTACCATTATAAAATAACAGTGTATAGCAAGAGAATTGTTTTTCTTCAAGCATGTTGTAGAAATACAATAATTGTCCCATCATAATAATTATTGGAGCTTAATTTCTCCTTACAATCAGAGATGATTCCTCAAAATTAAGTCCCATTAGCTCCAATACCATTTCAGAAAGTATGTTCAGGATTACTGCTTTCAGCAACTATAGTTCAGCAACTGAAAATATTCCAGTGGATTCCTGGGATTATGAAAATAGTGACCTTTTCATACTTTCCTGAATTAGTTTCCTCCTGGCTACCAGCATCCTGTACCTTAATTACTTTTAGTTTCTCACAGTTTCCTTCTGAGTCTTTTACATAATTTATTTCTGCACATCCAGAGAACTGGAAATAAAACACTATTTTAAAAATAATAAATCAAGTCCTTGTTGCCAAGTCTTCTGCTTAAACCTCTAATGGGGAAAAGTGCCTTCTACTATTTAGATTGATACTTGAAAGTCACCTTCTTTTTCTTAGTCATTAAAAGCATTTCTGCTGTCATGATCTCATATAAGCATGATTGTCTAGATGTGTTCCATGCTTTTATTATAGACATTAAGAACAATAATCTGCATAAGTATGGCCAGCAATTATCATGGGTAAGCATAAGAAATTCCTCTGTATACAACTACCTCCTATTTAGAATGCCAATAACTGAACTTTATTACTCATCAGGGAAAATGAATTTAATCTATTGATCTGATGGTAATGACTGACAGTATTCTTCAAGTCTTCCAAAATAGCCATGTGTTGGTTCTTTAATTTGCCTTCTGACCAAGAGCTTGCACCTATTCAAACCTGCCAACCAATTTTCAGCACCATCTTTGTTCCAACATTACATCGGAAACAAATTTCTTGCCCTGTGTATGGTTGCATTAATTGGTAATGCCAATTATTTTTGCAGTAGGTTTTCAAGCTGCCAGGTTTCATTGAGACATTCATGGGGATCATTTCTTGTTTTTCTCCTTAGCAGATTTTCCCCAGTAAAAAAAAGGATCAAAGACAAAAGTAGGAAAATTGGAATGGGTACAATTGGAAGATGGCATTGTCTAGGGCTCTTCTCTTACACAGAAAGAATCACACAGAAAGAAAGAAAAAAACCTCACCTGGAAACACATAAGAATGAAAGGAAGTTTCCAAATAAAGGATTTTAATAGTTGTGTCTGATTAAATTCTATGTTCTAAGTTATATCTCTTAATAGACTATTGCATGCAGGACTATTATCAGAAACACCAATGAACAAAGATATTAGGAAGTATTTCACATTGATACACGTTTCTGTTAATGCAAATAAATGATTTCTGGCAATAATCAGACAATGATAAAAAGATAGGAAATATATTTCTGTACTATTTCAAAATTTTGAAATAAAATAGAAATGGGGAATATGTTACAATAGAACAATAATGAGTATTACTTTAGTGAAAATAGTTAGACATATGGCAATAAAGAAAAATACTAAATATCTCATTAATATTTTATAAAAGGTTTATAATATGAGTTCTGATCAATGTCAGCTACAGCAAGAGCTGGAAGTGAAAAACTTTCTTGTTTATTTAGGCAGTGTCAAGTTATTGGAATTTGCTAAGGAAAGAAAAGTTTTAGATAAGATCAAGGAAATAGCAGGGATAAGAAGGATTTCTTTTAGGCAATGAAGGTTGTCATACATGTTTATTTTGGCTTTGGCTGGAATTGCTCTAAGTGTGCCTTGCAAATCAACAACTACAGCATCCTTGACAGACTGGAACAGCAAAGTTTTATTTAACAAATGGAGAAACCACGGGACAATAATTGTTGCTTTCCCTGGTATATTGTTTTCTAGTGTTAATTAATGTTGCCTACTGCCCATAGTCTTTATGGCATTGGACAACCTTATACATTTGACTAATAAATAAAATAAAAAAGATAGAAGGACAATAGATAAGTATTTATTTACAAAAGTCTAGCATGGATTTCTAAGTTTATAAATACCTGTATTATAATGTTATGAATTCAATTTTTATTTTTTATTTTTATTTATTTATTTGTCAATTGCTTACAAGATAATAGATATAAGTAAAAACATAGTTATGAATACATGGATACATATAAGAAAAATAAAAAATAAAAGAAACAATAGGACAGGGATGGTAGGCACGTTGGTGCGCTTATGCATGCCCCCTACATTTTGCATTAAATTCTAAATTCTGCACAGTTGCAGTAGATTAAAATCTATTTTCTTTTTCAATCACCACAAAACAGATCTGAAAAGCCTAGAAAGACACCTTAGAACAAACTGAATGCACAGTTTGGAAAATTATGTTGTTGATTACTCCATGCAAAAATGAGCATTTTGGATGGCAGATATAAAGGAATACCAGTGGCACCTAGGAAATGCCCTTGTGCCTCTGATGAATGTAACATGTTTTCCCCAAGGTGTAAATTCTATGCAGAGCTGTGCTGTCAGTGCATTTGCTCTCTAATTACACGACTGCCTGGTTACCATATACCTGGATATTTTCTGACAGTATCCTAAAGCCATCTTTTAAATTGCTGAGCTTTTTGCCTTAGGCCTATGGCTACATTGCATCCATATTTATCCAGAAAGGCATCCCATCTATTAAACAGTTATAATGCTATTATATTTTTGGATTGTGCTTGGATTAACTAGAGAAAATGGTCCATGGAAGAATAGTTACTCCTGAGCCAGAGTTCTCAACCCATATGCTCACTCTCACCCACCTTCCCACAATCATTTTTGGTTGCTAAACAGCAAGAGAACAATCTAATCACAGATTTTAGTAATTGTGTTTAATGGCTCTCACAGAAATCTAACCATTAAATGTGAAAGAACTTACTTCCTTTGCTTGAACTTTCATAATACAGTACATTCTTGACAGTCCCAAGGCACATATGGAAGGCTGACAGGAAAGGACATAACTCTTTCCTGATTTTTTTTCCCCCCTCACAGAAACACACATATTTGTGAACCTTGTTTTGTGACCTCAAGAAACTACTACACAGAAAACCTTAAAATCTTGTTTCCGGTTTGCTTGAAGTATAAATTAAGTTCTATTGTATAAGCTTTGTTTCTGATCCAGATTGCATGTATGTCTGCAGGTATCCACGCATACCACATAGTCGGATGTCCCTGGCCAGTTCTTCCGTCCTCTTTTGTACATCCACTGAATGAGAAAAAGAGAATGGAAACTGAGTGTGAAATCCTACCATTGCTGCATTTTTAGTATTA
This sequence comes from Pseudonaja textilis, assembly GCF_900518735.1. Next base: position 1,228,175 of record NW_020769344.1, on the reverse strand, counting down.
TTATTCTTATATTTCACCATTATCTTTTGCACCTCCAGACTGCATCTACAATGCTCCTGCCTCCTTCTTTTGCTTCAACATCAGTCCTGCAAGGTGAGTTGGGCTGAAAGACAGCGACTTGCCAAAAGTCATCCAGCTGGCTTTCATTCCTAAGAGAGGATTAAACCGTATACAATAGCACGTTGTTCAGCACCTTAACCACTGTGCTAAACTTATTTATAATTTAGTTCTTTATAAAACTGGGCTCTCTTATAAGAATCTGGGTAGGCTTCACAATTCTACAGAATTGTGGAATCACAGTCTATAAAATTATGCTGCTGTTCTTTCAAGAAACCTATTTATAGCAGCCTGGGCAGGTGGAATTAGATATTTCTTATCAGCATTATCAATCTTATATATCTAGAGCCATCATACAGGGATGCAGGTACCCATACAGGTGGAGGTAAAAGTGATTCGCTTTTTGAACCCTTTGGTCCTCATGCATCAGAATGCCTTTTCTCTGCCCATAGTTAGGGTAAAGCATGCAAGGTTTATAAAAAAAAAATGCTTATAAAAATGAAGTTAGAAAATTTTAAAACCTTACCTCTAATTCCTAATTAAAATGAAGTACATTTGAAGTGGACTTCCTTCCTTCCTTCATGGTCCTTCTTTCACAATTAAAGTGCTTCTTTTAGTAAAAAAAAAAAAAGTATCTCACTTTTAAATATTTATTTAATTAAAAGGTGAATAATTTGTTCTCTGTGAAATGAAATGTGGCTTATCATTGCAATAAGAGTGCAATCACCTGTGTGTCAATTGAGATTACTTCCATGGAATACAAGTTGTTGTCGGGGGAACATAGAAGGAGGAAGGAGTATTATGTATCTTTGCCACCTTGAGTTATTTATAAAAAATAATTAAGGCAAGATAAAAAAATACATAAATTAATAGGCTATTCCCTTCTAGAGACTGATGAGCAGTACTCTTGCAGAGCCTGCAAAGAGTGATAGGCACAGTTGTTGTACACAAGCCTGTCTATTTTTTTCACAGAAAAACAATGATCACTAACATTACAAATCTATTATAAAGATACTGGTCATTCTTCCTGTACTTCAGTCCCAACCTAGCATTTGTCTTGTTAGAATGACCCTGACTGGAAACTTTATCAACCAAAGCCAGATGTAAAAATTAAGCATTTGTCATATGTTTTGACATGTTTTACTTTTAGTTATATTAATCATAAAGAAGGCAGGTACTAAATGACCAATTTCATCCTTGTGTTACGATATATTTAGAGTAACCATACTTCCTTAGAAAAAATAAAGGACAAACCTGAAGAAAGAGAAAATCTGAAAGAGATTCATATGAAAAGAAATCTCAAATGTTTAGGTTTATAACTTTGCTTTACAAAGCAAAATTCAAGAAAAAAAACCAAGAAAATCTTTACAAAAATGTATATTTAAATAAAAACATCTAAATCAAGCTTTGTATATTAATATATTTTTAAAAGATAATTCAATCTTTTTTCATGAATGTGAAAGATTGTGATTGAATGATACCATTTATATGATACAAGTTAAATGACTAAAAGAAAAAATGAAAAATGTAAAGAATAAATAAATCTAAAGGACAGCTTTCTGAAAAAACGGACTATCTTTTAAAATAAAGGAGGTGTAGTCATTGTGGACCAGTGTTTCTCAAATATGGCAACTTGAAAAGGTGTGAACTTCAATTCCCAAAATTCTCAAGCCAGAAGCTGTCTGGAAAATGCAAGTTGTCAAGGTTAGGAAACACTGCTGTAGACATAGTACAGCGTCTGTATTTCTATTGTTTGAGAGCTTAGGAGAAGGTGGGCTGTATGTAACATTCTGATAAATTATATATATATTTCTTCCTGCAGCAATTGAGCACCAGGATCTGGATAAAGCAAATGCGCCGTAATCAATAGAATACAATATAATATGTGCTGTATAAAATCTAAAGTGCAAAGTTCTGTGTGTTCAATTCCTGGTAGAGGGCTTCAACCCTATTGAATAACATTTGACCTCCTCCTTTAAGTCCCAATAAAGATTATTCCTGATAAAAAAAAAACACCACACAGATTATAAATCTGTTTCTAGGAAGGATGTTGGTAGAAGAAATATGTTTAATTTTAACATTATTGTTGTCAGGGACATTGACAATCCAGGCATTATCAGTGTATTGATGATTTCCAATTAACATCTATAATCTCCTTTTAATGTGACTTTCAGCAGAGATGAAATGCCTAAACAAAAATCAAAAGCAGAGCAATTAATTTTATATCCTCTGCTAGTTTATGGCTTCTATTCTATTTCTGAAGTAAGAACAATAGAAAAGGGATAATTGTCTTTACCTCATTTATACATTTTAGAGGCAATGCCAGTGGGTAGGATCCATTATCACTTCAGATGAACTGAAATATTTTGATCTACTGCTGGGAAGGGCAGATTCTTGCTGGTGGAAATGGCATCAGGAAACTAAGTGTTCTTGCTTTAGGGACAGTGACATTCAGTTTCTTCCATTGTTTAGATTTGTTGTCTAAGCAGCAACGCCCCTTTCAGTTTCACGAACAGGGTATATTTGATGTAACTTCCTTTGAATCTGCAGCAAAACAAGGATCACAGCAGTGAACAGGAGAAGGAATATACAACCACCCCAGCATTGTTTAGAAGAATTATCCAGGACAAGCTGGCAGGTAAGAAATGTAAGTCTAGAATTTGTGTATATACTTAATTTGTGAAGAAGTGAAATTTAAAATGGACTGTTCTTGCTGTACCCTTGCTCAGGTTAATACAGACAAGAATGTGACAAGTCTGAGCAGAAAATAAAGAATGGATTAGGGATTTGTGGGAGGTTTAGAGGTTTAGAGCGAAGACATTTAGAGTCTTCACTCAGGAAATCAAGTTTGCAGGTAGCTAAGTGGCTGACATTTGAGGACAAATCAGTAGAGCACATCTCTTCAAAGGCATCCAAAAATCAAAGTTACATGGAAATCAGTCATCTGATATAGATACTTAAAAAAAAAAGAGCTAGATTAGGAACAGAGTAATATTTTTGAGCCTTTCTTTGAATCTGAAACTTGATTGCAACTTTTGTTTTTTGTTTTAAAAAGGGGAGTCTGTGTGCGCATGTGTTTTAAAACTCCAAAATATTTGCAAGTTTTACTTTACTTGGTAATGCCTTTGAAATTATTGCTTTGATTGCATTGATCTCTAAAAATATTCTTATCTTGTAGAATGTTCTTCCAGAATGTTGCAATCTAATTTACTCATAGGTAATATTGGAATTTCCTCCCAATTAGTAGTGCAGTTTTATGTAATTTTACTCAGATTACAGATTGACAGAGTTGGAAGGGACCTTGTAATATAAGCTTCTTTGGTTTTAATGGGTTAACTATGCTTCAAAATGCAGCTGGAGTAATGCGTACAACTGTAGATGAAATAACTAAAATTTAAATGGTGACTTTAAAAAAGTTCATCCTAAGCATCAAAGATTTAGATATTGTTAGAGAAATCCAGATGCTTTGCACTGAGTATGTTGATTGACAGGCAGATAGATAAATGGACAGCATGATTCTTCTTGTCTCTGTGAGTCAAAGATAGACTTTTGTTGATGTTCAATGATCATTGTTTCTAATCATATTTTGATGGCCATAGTTGCCCTTCCTCCATCCCTGTAAAATAATTCATTTGCACAGGCCTGGATTCTATATGAAAATTATTTGTGTTTTAATTGCAGAAAAAAAAATGAAAACAATGACTGGGACGGGAAACTCAGTTATTACTTTCATAGTTTACTGACCATCCATTCAGTTGCATAATTGTTTAACAACTGGGTAAAGATATATGACTATTTGGATTAAAAGGTTAACATTGTGTGAGACACTGGGAAGTTAGCCAGGTAAAACCAGAGGAATTGTGACTTATCACAAAAATTTCCTATTTCCTTTTGAGAAGCATGCCTTTCATTTTAGATGCGTAAAGCCTAAATGTAATAGCTTTGCAGCTCTCAGTCTGCTTCCTGAGGATTTGAGGTAAATAGCTTTTTACTATTTTGGATACTAAACTGAAGGTGCTTCTCAGTACAAGATGTGAAAAATCATGGAAATAGGAATAAATATAAGACTCTGAGGTGGTAACTTTTGACAATACCAGGGACAGAACAGTATTAAGCATATCTCTGAATTAGCTTTCTCCTTCCAGAATGTCAAATCAGAAGCCTATGTGAAGGCTACAAGACCAATCACATTCTCCTATTCCTGAACTAATGGAAAGCCGAAGTTTACTAATTTCAGTACTGGGGTTCGTAGTTAAAAAAAATCATGAATTTATTTGTGTTTGAAAGCCACTTTAAGTAAAGTCCTAGATTCTGTAAACACTTACGGAAGAACAAGTATGTGACCAGACTCTTCCTCATTTCACCTCATTCATCTGAGACACAAGGAACCTTGGTGGCCCACTGGGAATCATGCAGCCTGTTGCAACTAATTTATCAGCTTCATACCTTTCCTGAACAGGGTGGCCTGGCTATAGTGGTTGTGCTCTGTCAATGTTTAGCATATCAGCCTTTTGGGCACCAGGGACTGGTTCCGTGGAAAGAGGTTTTTCTGTGGACTGGAGGAGGCATGGTTTAATGTGCTTCCTGCATCATATGGACGGGACTTCGCTTGTTTGCATGGCCTAGTTACTGGCATGCTCCTGTTGTATATATTTCTGCAAGGACTTTATCGTCTGTTCCTGAAGATGATATAGAGGCTGGACTGATGTTTGAAGGATCCTTTAGATGGTTTTGGACTTTCATACTTAAGTAACATTTTTTCTGCTCTAATATTAAGGTCTACGATGTGGGCAGGAAACTCACCTCAAGGCCTCATAACTGAGCAAAACTCATTATCTGGAAAGGGGAACAAAGCTTTCTCTTTTGAAATACAATGGTTTGAGAATGCCCTTCCTCTTAGCACCAGACTGGCCCCACACCGTTGTTCAACAGTCCCAGATGAATACTTGGTTTTCTGTTTGAGCATTTGTTGAATGTCTCTTGGGAAAATATTTGTGTTTGTGTTGTACTAACTGTTTTACTCCTGGACAGTTTTCCACCCAATCTTTATTGTGTTTGTAAGTACACAAATCTCACCCCATCTCCAAAAGCTCCCATGCTTTGATTACAATGGTTTTCCTTTTTTGCAACATTTTCTGGTTCATAATGCAGTTTCCAACAGACAACAGATCAGGACATAGTCAAAAATCAGTTTGCTCCTAACTTATCTAAGATGATGCAAGAGGGTAGGGGGTCTATGGGGCGATGCTCTGTTTTCTATAAAGGCTAAACATTTGCATGGTCAGCTTCTCTGTGCATGGCTCCCATCTGTTCCTGCATGGACAAAGGCAGTCTACCCAAAATGAAGTAGAAAGCCATTGCTTCCTGACTTGCTCCAATTCTCCATGTGGATTTGCCACCCTGCTTTTTTTCCTTGTTGTAACTGAAAACAAAAGTAGGATAATTGAAAAGGTTGAATATTATTCTCTGAGAGAGCACATTTTATATCAAAATATTTCCCAGTCCCAAAGAAATCCAAACAGCTCTTCTGTATCTTGTGTCTTGCCCTTTTATTGCTTGATCCTCACCTTTCTTTATCTGACTAACTGCATTTGGAGCAGATGCCATTGAAGAGGAAACTATATCCGTCATCCACTTCCTCACAATTGCATCTTCTCATATCACTATGATTTCTTAAGTTAAGTCATCACTGTTTTGTAAATGAACTAAACCCACCTATTCAATATTCCTATAGCACTCTTGAGATTGTTGTTGTAAGCCACTTAGAGTTATGATCTAAGGTGGGAAGCCATACAAAACTATAAAGAAACAAGCAAACAAACAAAAGTGGTCTCCAAACTTTGCCTAGAGGTGGAGCTCATCAATCAGGAGGCTGTGAGTTCCATCCTATGTAGAGGCTAATATTTGGAATAGACCTGTGATGGCGAACCTATGGCATGCGTGCCACAGGTGGCATGCAGAGTCATTTGTGCAGGCATGTGAGCCCCAGCCAAACTTACCTGCACTGCGCATGCACGTGCCTCCCAGCTGGTTTTTGGCCTCCCAGAGGTTCAAGGGAAGCCTCTGCAGCCTTTGGATGCCAAAAAAACAGGCCCGTTTCATCACTTCCAGTATTGGAGGCCAAAAAATGGGCCCGTTTCATCACTTCTGGTATTTGGAGGCCTCAAACGGGCCAAAAATCAGCTGGGAGGCGTGCGCATGCGCAGTGCAGGTAAGGAGGCGGCAGTGTGTGTGTGTGTGTTTCATGGGGGGGCAGGACATATTGCATTGTGGGGGCTGGCACACACGCGCTTTTGGCACACCACAACGAAAAGGTTCGCCATCACTAGAATAGATTCTCCTGCTTGAGAAGGGGGTTGGACTAGATGACTTCCAGGGTCCCTTCCAATTTTGTTATTCTAGAAGCCCGTTGGGAATATGCTACGTATCATTTTCCTCTTGAAGATGGAAATGAAAAGAGGAGCAGACGTCAACTGCATTTTAGTTTAAAGCTCTGGGTGGCTTTTTCTAGGAGTCTATCTTAACAAGCATGGGAATAAGATAGGATGCTTAGGCATCCAACATGGCTACAAGGAAACTTTCTGTTTTAAGTTCTTAAGCACCACTTCCTTCCAGGAAGAAGACAAACTATGAAAAACATCCTTCTGAGGCTTATCCAGACAAAACTACTTATTAATTCTCTGTGACTTGTAAGCCATAGTGCAGCAGTAAAGCCATGAAGTGACTTGTCTGATCCCTGAGCATAAACAACTTTGAAGGGCAGAAATTTATATCAATTTAAGAGATTAAAGAAGCAATTAAGGAACAGATTAAAGAAGAAAATTATAATTGATAGGGTGACTGGCACAGATAGGCTAAAAAATACATAGAAAAGAAACTAGCAGTAACACGATTGAAGATGAAAGAAATTAAAACCACAAAAATAATACCAAATATATGGGAGGAGGAATCTATAATAATACAAAAAGGGAATGGCCTGAAGAAACCTCAAACCTATAAACCAATTTCTTTTTGAGTATTGATTACAAGATGTGCACCGTTGTATTAGCTGAATGTATGAGGAAATACATTCCCCAAGTTATACACAGGGATCCAGTTGTTTATAAAAAGGAAAACAGGGCCTTTTTCATAAATGCACTAGAATTTATCAACATTTTGGGAGAGAAAAAAAAACTGCAGTACTATTTCTGCAGAAAAAAACTTTTGACAATTTGGAATGACTTCTTTTTTTTTAATTGGAGGTTATATATATCCCGGGAAAGAATTCAAAACTTGGAAAGAGAGTACATGCCAACAATAAACCACAAAGATTACAGTGAACAAGAACCTCTATGAAAACTTTTCAATTAGCAGAGTCATAAGGCTAAAGTGTCCACTTGTATTTGGATTTGTAATTGTTCTGGGAGTGTTGGTGAGCACAATCTGGAAAGATAAATATGCAATTTGGATCAAAATTCAAGGACAGGAATAAAGGATGAAATGTTATACAGATGATGTGGTATTAACAATTGTAAAACCACAAAGCTCTATACAATAAAATTACTCAAATAGTTTGTTTGCTTTTCCAGATGAAAAGTCAATGAAAAAAAAAAAAGCCCACAACAAAATAATAAAGCATCTAACTTCCAAAGCGGGGAAAATGTGAAAAAAGTGACCAGCTGTGGGAGAACAAAAAATAATAATAACGGTGAAATGTGTAGAACGTTACATGATTTAAAAAATTGAAAGATTAGCAAAGAACAATTAATATATTTACATGGAATTTGGGGTGGGGGGGTGGGGGGGAGGACCAGGAGTAAATTTCAAAATTTTGCAAGACTTAAAAGAGAGATGGTATAGCTTTTCCCAATCTCAGATTATACAATACAGTAAACTGTCTATAATTAGTAACCGAATGAATAAATATTCCTAAAAACAGAATATCAACTATAAAAGGAGCAGGTTTTGATGATGTATGCATGTATGTATATACATATGTATGTATGTAAAAGAAAGTCTGTTAAAATTTGGAATTCCTTTAAGGTTAGGATAGATATTACCATTTCCCCATTAGCATCACCATCAAATCCTTCTTATTTCAAAGACAATAAGAAGTATTTGGTAACATATGGCAATATGACCCATCTTCTAATTTATCTTATATTACTCCACAAACTTTCTGTCCAATATTTATGTTTATAATTTCAACATATCTTTCTTTCAATGGTGGAATTCAAATTTTGCTACTACCAGTTCTGTGGGTGTGGCTTGGTGAGCGTGACAGTGGAAGGTTACTGCAAAATCCCCATTCCCTCAGCCCACTAACCTGCTTTCCAGCTCCGTTCTCCTGTGCAGGGCAACTAAAGAAGACTCAGCCGATCAGGTGGGACTCAGGAGGCAGAGAATAGATGGGGGCAGGGCCGGTTAGAGGTGGTATTTGCCAGTTCTCTGAACTACTCAAAATTTCTGCTATTGGTTCTCCAGAACTGGTCAGAACCTACTGAATATCACCTCTGCTTTCTTTTTTCTCTTTTTTCTTTTTTTATGTGAATACTATTTTAAAAGAAAGAAAGAAACTGGAATAGCCAAATAACGTAATCTCAGTCTCAGGCAGAAATGTACATGTCGCTCTTGACTTACAACCATTAATTTAGTAATATTCCAAGTTATACCAGTGCTGGAAAAAAAGTGACACAATCATGCATTTTTCATACTTACGACCATTGCAGGATTCCCATGGTCATGTGATCAAAATTCAGACACTTGGCAACTGACGTGTATTTATGACGTTGCAGTGTCCTGAGGTCATGTGATCACTTTTGGTGACCCTCTGCAAGCAAAGTCAATGGGGAAACCAGATTCACTTCATAATTGTGTTATTAACTTCACAACTGCAATGATTCACTTAACGACTGTGGCAAGAAAAGTTGTAAAATGGGGGGGAACTCACTTAACAACTGTTGCTTAGCAACAGAAATTTTGGGCATAATTGTGGTCGTAGGTTGAGGACTACCTGTAATTTGAATAAGTGTCTCTGCCTTGTTCAGTAATCTGATCGTAGAAGTATTATTAGCATTCATAATTCTGGCATACTAGTCTGATCTATCTTGAAGAGCTTATATCAATCATGCAAGTTTGAATGTGCTTTCCCCTTCAGCATCAAGGCAGAACCTCCATAGCTTCATTTAGTAGGCCAAGGGTGGATATATAAAGCTAGGTATCATCAGTGTACTCACCCATTCTCTCACTCAGCAGCTTTACCCGGATGTTAAACCAGAGAGGGAAAAAATAACAAACTGTAAGGCACTTTACAAAGTAAAGGCCCTCCTCTCCCAGCCAATCAACCATGCCTGGAAGCGCCCCAGCTGAAGGAAGAGGACCAGCACAATAAAGTATCACCCACATCCTATTGGGTGATACACACCCAAACTCACATTGCTGCTAGGTCAGGAAAGCAGATAATAGCAGACAAAGAAAAAAAATGCAATCAACAAAGTCTCTTGGAAAGAAAACTTTCCTGAGTGGTTTTGCTTTCCAAAGAAGCACATTGAAAAGTAGTCAAATTCAGAGAGCCATGTCAGATTTGTCAGCCAGGCCAAGGTCAGAGATTCAAAGAATGACACACCGGAGCAGGAAATCAGACAGTTGTTTCCAATGGAGAAATGTGCTGGTGTTGTGTCTGAAATTAAGCTGCAAGCCAGCCCTCTTTGATTAAGAAAATTACTCCCTTGCTTGGCAAGGAACCTCATTGAGCTTCTTTGCTCGGCTGTCTCCTCTACTTGCCAACTCTGCAAGTTTGGAGACCATACTTCATCAACTGACTGCTCCTGATGGTGCTCAGATATGTTTTATTGTGTTTATTTTGTTTTATTTGGTTTGTCAATTGCTTACAAGATAATAAATAGGTATAAGTAAAAATATAGTTATGAATACATGGATACATATAAGAAAAATAAAAGAAACAATAGGACAGGGATGGTAGGCACGTTGGTACTTTTATGCACACTCCCTACAGACCTCTTAGGAAAGGGGTGAGGTCAATAGTAGACAGTCTAAGGTTAAAGTTTTTGGGGTTTGGGGAAGAAACCACAGAGTCAGGTAGAGTATTCCAGAAATTGACCACTCTGTTGCTGAAGTCGTATTTCCTGCAATCAAGTTTGGTGAGGTTAACCTTGAGTTTGTATCTATTGTGTGCTCTTGTGTTGTTATGGTTGAAGCTGAAGTATTCATTGACAGGTAGGACATTGCAATGTATGATTTTATATACTATACTTAGATCGGACCGAAGGCCACGTAGTTCTAGGTTTTCTAGGTCTAGAATTTCAAGTCTGGTGGCATAAAGTATTCTGCAAGGAGTAGAGGAGTGGAGAACTCTTCTTGTGAAATATTCTGAAAGATTCTGGACTTTCTCAACTGTGTTAATATCAGATACGTAATATGGGTTCCAGGCTGATGAGCTGTATTTGAATATTGGTCTAGCAAATGTTTTGTCTGCTCTAGTTATTAGTGTAATATTACCAGAGAAAAAGCTATGTAAGATTAGGTTAACAACTCTTAGTGCCTTTTTGGCTATGTAGTTACAGTGGGCTCTAGCACTTAGGTCATTAGAGATGAGTACTCCAAGGTCCTTGACAGAGTTTGGATCCTCAACAAGGTCTTGACTATTTTATTTTCTGATTTTTTTTGCCAATAGGTAAGACAGAGCATTTATTTGTTGAGATTTGAAGTTGCCATTTGTTTGACCAATCTGATACATAGTCGATGTCTTTTTGAAGAGTAGCAGTATTGTCTGTGCTGTTGAATAGCTTTACCTCGTCAGCAAAGAGAACGCAGTTGCTCTTAATATGATCCCAGAGGTCATTTATGTAGAGTATGAAAAGAGTTGGTCCTAGAACACTGCCTTTGGGGACACCACTGTTGACAGGTACAGGATTTGATAGGACGCTCCCAACTTTGACCATTTGTTGCCTGTTTGACAGAAATGCTTCTATCCAGTTATGCAGGTGTCCAGAGGTACCGTAAGATTTTCGTTTTAGTAGTAGTTTGTCGTGTACCACTGAATCAAAGGCTTTACAGAAGTCTATGTAGATTGCGTCTATTGCTTTGCCCTGATTGAGTTGTGTAGTCCATATTTTTTTTGCAGAGTAAGAGTTGCAGTTTGCAGGATAGTTTTTTTCTTTAACCAAATTGTTTATTAGAGAGTAGGATGTTTGTCTCTAAGTGGAGGATAATGGATTGGATAATAATTGATTCCATTACTTTACAGGTGACGCAGCATAAAGAGATTGGTCTGTAATTTTCAACTAGGCTGGGGTCTCCCTTTTTGAAGATGGGGATGACTATGGCTTGAGACCATAGGTTTGGCAAGGAGCTGGTCCTGAAAGATTTTTCAAAGATTATGCTTAGAGGTTCTGCTATGGCAGTGGGTAGCTTTTTTAAGAAGTAGGCACATATTCCGTCCAGTCCAATAGATAGAGATGGTTTTAGATTGAATAGTGCTTTTTCAACATTGTCTTCTGTAAAATCAATAAGTATTAAATCATTGTTGTTGTCTATGGTTCGACTAGGATATACTGGGCATGATCCATTGCTGTTTACAAATACTGAGCCAAAGAATGTCTTAAAGACGTTGGCTTTAATGATCAGCCTCAGGTGATTCCTGGCTTAGTGTCTCCTGAGGATTCACAAGAAGAGTTCTCCACTCCTCTACTCGTTGTAGAATACCTTATGCCACCAGACTCGAAATTCTAGACCTAGAAAACCTAGAACTACATGGCCTTCGGTCCGATCTAAGTATTGTATATAAAATCATACATTGCAATGTCCTACCTGTCAATGAATACTTCAGCTTCAACCATAACAACACAAGAGCACACAATAGATACAAACTCAAGGTTAACCTCACCAAACTTGATTGCAGGAAATACGACTTCAGCAACAGAGCGGTCAATGTCTGGAATACTCTACCTGACTCTGTGGTTTCTTCCCCAAACCCCAAAAACTTTAACCTTAGACTGTCTACTATTGACCTCACCCCTTTCCTAAGAGGTCTGTAGGGGGCGTGCATAAGTGCACCAACATGCCTACCATCCCTGTCCTGTTGTTTCTTTTGTTTTTTCTTATATGTGCCCATTTCATATATTCATAACTATGTATATACTTATACCTATTATCTTGTAAGCAATTGACAAATCAAAATAAATAAATAAATAAAAATAACATCCCACTGGTTCAGCTGGAATACTTTCTTCAGAGTCTGAGTCCTGGGCCATGACAAGAACTGATCCAGAAGAATACCATGGTTGATGGCATTGAAAACCACTGGGATGTCAAGGATGTATACACTACTTTCAATTTTGTCTACCATCCAAAAATTTGACCTATGCTCTTCCTTTCCATACTCAGGCCTGGATCCAGATTGAAAAGAGTCCAGAAAATTTCTTCATTCAGAATCCTCTGAAGTTGCTGTGCAACCAACTTCTCAGCAACCAACTTCTCAGCAACCTTTCCTAAAAAGGAAAGGAAGGAGGACAAAAATGTGCAAAACAGTCTAGCATTGACTTCTTAAGGGCTGAACCACTGCCTGTTTAAAAGGAAGAGGAATCAGCCCCTTCACTCATGGAAGAATTCACCCTTGCCCACTGTCGACCACATATCACATCCCGAGTGGCCTCAGGTTGTGCATCTAATATGTGGCTCCTAGGCATGAGGTTCCCATCTGCTTCCTCAGTTCCAAAAGAAATCAATTCCTCCTGGATAACTAAGCAAGACTCTAACTAACTAAGCAAGAGGTATCTCCACAGAACCCACTCCAAGACGGGAATCTAAGTGGGAGTAGATCTGAGTGATTTTGTCCAACAGATGCCCAGCATATTCTTAGCCATAAAAAGCCACTAGTTGACCTTTGCTACCATATTCTCTTCAAATAATTGTTTGATGGAGGGGGGAAAAAAGAGGATCAATATTGTGCATTGAGTTCCAATGGCCAAAGCAGGCAATAATAAACAATAATATATAGTAAACACAGGGTGTTTCAAAAGGACAAAGGAGAGTTTCCCATCTTGTAGAAAATAGGGACTGGTGCTGATTCTTAGGAACTTACTTAGGAACTTAGGCCAGTAGTTTACTAATTAACTTTCCCAGCAGGGTTGTTCCGAGAGTAAAAGGTTATAAATTGGAAAATGGTGTGTACTGTATTATTCAGTTTCCCTAAACTTGAAAGGTTTGGGTAAAACAAAAAGTTATTTAAAAAGTGGTTGTATTCATGCTCTTATCTAAGCCAGAATTTGCTTTATTTGGTTTTGCTTTATTGTGTTGCATGCAAGATATGAATAGTTGAAATATAGAGGTTCTTGCAGTTTAATAATCACAGAAAAATGTTTGACTATTGAATAAATCTGAAACATGCATGTAGATGGTGCTATGGAAGGCAACTGAGAATTCTTTTTCTGTGAATAAAAAAACTTGTCAGGAAGCTTCAGAGGCAATCTGGTAGTATTTTTCAAGAGTAATACATTCATGGTAAGGCACAAGCTTTCAAGAGCTACAGCTCAGTTCATCACATGCATGGAGTGGCTTAAATAAGGTAGGATTTAAATATATTGGGATGGAGTGGAGTGGGAAGAGAGAAGAGTTATGCAGATGAAGGTTTCATGACAGATTTCATGTTCCTTATCAATTAACAAATATAATGTGCTACAACTCTTATGTATGTATTTGTTGGGGCCCGTGATGGTGTTGTCGATATATAGTAGATGGGGAGGCAGAATAGACATTTGGGTTTTTACCAATGAAGTTTTATTCCTCATGTTGGTGGTCTATCTTCTATCTAAAAAGTCCTTCCTGAGACTCAGCCTGTATTTGCTGATTTGTTCAGGAAGAGTATATATTTTCGGATACTTAAGCAGTCAGTCAGTTAGTTTAGTTGACCAGCAAAGCAGACCTAATCTATATACCTGGCAGCATGAGTTTATTAAAAAGATATTTGGGCACAAGATTACTAAACTAACACAAGGCAATAAAATTTTAAGCAGAAAAAGCTTCAAGGAAAAGGCACTCAGATACTAAAGGGAAGCTGGCATCAGCTGAATAGGACAAATTTATTTGAGGGATTGATTTCTGATCTGGTCAGTTCCCAGGCCACCTTCAGTTAGGAATCCAGAAAAATGCTAGATTGGATACAGGAGGCGGAAGATGATTTCATATTTAGATATGCTGAAAGAAACACTAGAGGACAAAATGTTATGCTTTCTGGGATCAGAAGGAATTTATTTGCAGACCAATAATTGCTATGCATTGTGAACTGAACAACGTGTACAAGTGGCCTTCAACTTACAACCACAATTATGCCCAACATTTCTGGTGCTAAGCAACAGTTGTTAAGTGAGTTTTCCTCCATTTTACGACTTTTTTTTTGCAACAATCATTAAGCGAATCACTGCAGTTGTTATTATGTTCTTAATCTGGCTCCTTCATTGACATTGCTTGTCAGAAGATCGCAAAAGGTGATCACATGTCCTCAGGACATTACAACCGTCATCAATACAGACCAGCTGCCAAGCATTCAAACTTTGATCATGTGACTTACTTTCAAAAAGTAAGCTTAATTTCTCTGGGTTGACTTTGAGTAAAGAACACAGTGTTTCTTTTTTTTATATATAAACATAAATAAAACTTGTTTTCCTTTGGTGCAGCAACAAAACACAGGAAATAATGTTCTTTTGGAGGATAGCCATGTTCAGCGCTCTCATGAGGGTGCACACCTCTTCCCAGATTTCATGGAACTTCATCTTGGACACCTTCATCTATTCATCTGTGAGTACCTATAATGTTCATACTTGCTCTGGCAGAGGATCAGATCTTACACATGACGTAGTAACTTGGAATTCTGAGAATCTATAGTTCTAATTATCTAGAGCAGTGGTGGCTAACCTTTTTGGGCTCCTGTGCCAAAATTTGTGTGTGCACTTGTGCTTGCGCACTCGTGTGCCAGCACCTAGGAAGCAATGTGCGTCCCCCCCACGCCCCCGGTGCATATCTGTGCAATCCCCCCGCCACCTTCTTACCTGCACTTCGCCTCACAGCTGATTTTTGGATTGGTTTGAGTCCTTTTTCGGCCTCCCAGAGGCTTGAAAAAAGCCTCTGCAGGCTTTGCAGGCCGAATAATAGGCCCGTTCCATCACTTCTGGTATTACAGGAAGTGATGAAACAGACCTATTATTCATCCTGCAAAGCCTGCAGAGGTTTTTTTCAAGCCTCTGGGAGGCCGAAAAAGGACTCAAACCAACCCCCAAATCAGCTGTGAGGTGCACGTATGCGCAGTGAGGTAAGTTTGCCTGCGGCTCTCATGCCAGCAGAAATGGCTCTGTGTGCCACCTGTGGCACACGTGCCGTAGGTTCACCATCATGGATCTAGAGGCTACAATAAAAGAAGGTGTCATGTGTCACTGAGCCTCCAAGAAGCAGTTCAGCAGCATCTTGACTTTATGTCTTTCTAAACTGTGTGGCGATTACATTGTCAATATCTTCTCCCGCATAATAGGGAATGCTAGAAGCTCTAACTGCTTGAGGTAGCAAATTCTCAAAAATGGAACAGTCTTTTGAGAATTTGCTACCTTCAACAAGTATAGCTTTGTAGGATCCAATCTGGGTCAGACACTGGGACCAGAGGTTTTATCTTCTGAGCTTTTTGACTCATGATGAAGCCCATCTTCAGGGAACTCATCTCTAGTCTAGGGTGTGGGGGGAGAGAGAGAGAAGTTCCCCAAGGCTGGGCTTGGAAGACAAAACCTCTGGTCCTGTTGACCAACTCAGATTGGGTCCTGCAACTTTATCCTGGGACATGTATGTATATTCACCTTCATTCATGAACTATTATGTAAGTGTTGTCTCCAGAAAGTTGAGTCATCGGGTGGTTGAAATTCCTGGTGGTTGATACACCAGGAATGAATATTTATGGTTCTTCTTGAAAACCCTCCCCCAATGCATAATTATTTTCTTATAAAGAGGAAACTGCCTGTCTTTCAGATTCACAGCAAGTGGGGCAAAATAGAGGAGAACACCACACAATTGGAGTTACACAGACAAAAGCGCCAAGGTGGGTGGATGTCTTTTAACATCTTTTGCTTACCAACAGTAGCTTCAGCTTCAGATACACATCAATTTGTACAATCACTTTGCTTTGGTAAATGATCTGATTTCTGCCTTGCTTGCCAGCTTGCCACAACTGGACTAGACAATTCCATTGTTAACAGAGTGATCATAAAGTAAAATGTCACTTGACCATGCCTGACTTATGACATCAGTTCCAGCTGCAGTTGTGAAGCAAATAAGGTGCAATTGTTAAGCAGAATGTTATAAATACTGATAGAGACTGTTTGTAACCCAGGGTTGAAATGAGTAGTTCTGAGCCAGCTTGTTTTCTTGCAGATATTTTCTTAATAGGTAGAGATGGAGCTTGCCCATTCACAAAAGGATGGCAGTAGTGCATGGTCAATCTCAAGCAAACTGGGCAGAGCATCCCAAAGTCATCAAGGAATGTGTCATTGGGATCCCTGGGCATCACACTGGGAGATGCAGAGATAGGATACAGGGCAGCTCAAAAGCACCAATGCTTGTTGTGGTAAACATACAGTATAACATGTTAAATGGAGTTTAATTCCAAGTTACAGTTGCAATTGGGATCAGTTGCAATTGGGACCAGGACTGCCATCACTAAGTAAGGGGGTCATAAAGTGAAATGTCACATGACCACATTGGTTAGCAAAACCAATCCAGGCAGTCCTGGTTGTTGTTGCAACCCAAGATGTGTGAGTCATTAAGTGGGGAGTGGAGTGAGTCCCAGGTAAGGAATGTTGGGGAAGGGGTAGGGAGGTCCTGAGAGATGATGCAATGTCAGGTCAGGAAGGCCGGGAAAGGAGGGAGCTGATGTGTGTGTTCATGTGTGCAATTGTATGGAAGCTGTTGGAAAAAAAGGACCTGAAGTGCTTGTGATTGCAAGGTGGCCATGGAGAAGGTGCTGGGTGAATGCATTTGTGCGATTGCCAGGAGACCAGGGTGCATGTGTGTGTGTGTGTGTGTGTGTGTGTGTGTGTGTGTGTGCATGTGCTTGCACAATCACAGGAAGACCAAGGAAAGAGGGCAAAAGAAGAATTTGCAGCCAATCTAATCTTTTGGGTGCGTGGGGGGGATGATGTTCCAAAGGATCTGAACCATGATAGAAAAGGCTCTCTTCTTGGCTCTTGGATAAGACCCATAACACGTCAACCTTGATGGGATGGGTAGATGTAACCAGTGAGGGGCAGTCCCTCAAATAACCCAGCCTCATGCCATGAATGGCTTCATAAGTTATTACCACCACCTTGAATTGAACCTGGAAGCAAGCATATTGGCAACCAATGCAGCTGCTGGAACAGAGGTACAACATGCACTGATTGAAAAATGCACATATTTGCTTACATTGCTGCATTCTGTACTAGATGAAACTCGCAAGTTAGTTGACAAGATACGCTCATTGTGAGAGATTTTCTGACTCCTGGGCCTGGGATTTTCTGGCATGGACCGTCATTGAGAAGAAAATAGCAGAACATGGCTGAATCACTCTTATGACATAATTAATCATGACAGATAATTTTTTCTCCCTTGTTAGACATGTTGCCAGAATACACGATTGCTGTGGAGATAAACTTTGTAGACATCTCACTCCGGGAGGACCTCAGAAAATTTTTAAAAAACCTTAGTCTCCCAGTTTCAGTAAACGTCTCTGATTCAGATATAAGCATTTCACAAATTAATATTACTACCAGTAAGTAATCTTTCACCATTTACTATCAACATTTGCTTTTTCTATGTTCAATTTAATTTTGGGGTATTTTGGTGTGTGTGTGTGTTAAAAATAAATAGCTGGATCAAATCTGTGGTACATTCTTAATTGTTTAATTTCAGTACTCCTTTACATTCTTAAAAATTATTGAGGACACTAAACAGTTTTGGTTTGTTGGGTTTATTTATTCATTTAAAAATAACAATAACAAACCCCAAAAACTTTAACCTTAGACTGTCTACTATTGACCTCACCCCTTTCCTAAAAGGTCTGTAGGGGGCGTGCATACGTGCACCAACCTGCCTACCGTTCCTGTCCTATTGTTTCTTTTATATTTTTATTTCTTTTAATTTTCTTATATGTATCCATTTCATGTATCCATAACTATGTTTATACTTATACCTGTTATCTTATCATTGCTTGACAAAATAAATAAATAAAATAAAGAAATAAATAGTAAACCCATTACATGATCACTAACTTTAACCCTAAAACTGAGTTATTCTGAAAACAAACATATTTATATCCTAAACTTGCTACCTTAAAAAAATCCTAACAAATATAAGAAAACACAAGCACATATGTTCAGGGTTGGGATCCTACCGTCATAACAACTGCTTCACTTGATGTGCATGCACGCCAAATGCACACTGTGCATGTGTGTGCATTACACTCCCATGCACATTACTTACAAATCACCAGGTCCGGCAAGCATTCAGCTGCTCCAGCTGACGAGTGGCACAGCTGTGCCGCTCAAAGCAGCTGAGGAGGAAAAAGCAGAGAATAAAGGGCAGCCTAGAGCCCAGGCAGGTGGGTGGGCCAAACAGACAACTAGAAAATTGTTGCAGTGAACCAGTTTGATATCAGCTGCTCTTTGGAGCTACCGGTTCTATAGAACCGGGTCGAACCAGTAACATCCCACCCCTGCATATGTTATTACCCATCAGAGTGATGACTTCACCACTTGTCATGTAGTCCCTAAAAAACTACAGTCTACCTTTATGAGAATAGGAATGGAAAACTTAAATAATATTTTAGTATCGTTATAAAAATAGTTTTATAGACTTTTCAGACTTCCCCCCTTGAAAAGGTCCCAGAGTCCCAGAGTCCACAGAGAACCATTGCTTTAAATAATCACTAAATGTTAGATCATATTACCTTTGCTGGCACCTCACACTTTTGACAGGCCTTGTCCAGGAGCCAAAGGAATAGCTACCAAGAGACTCATCCATTATTTCAAAATGAAACAAAACACATTATATTAATATTTGCTAACACCTGACAGCTCTTCTAATATGAAGAGAAGGGAAGTCTTCTGGGAACACAAGAGCCTCTTTGCGGTATAGGGTGGCTCTTTGCGATTCAACCCAATGGAATTAACTGTTCTCATGTTCCAGGAAGTTAGAAGCACATTTCGTTCACTTAGTTCCTTTCTCCTTTAATGTCCTGATCAGAGGTTGGAGGGTGAATTTCTTTTGGAAGCCATAAAAGGACTCAGAACTAAAAAGTATTTGGGAGAATTAAGATAGGCAGGAAACACTAAAATATTTATAAAAGATTAGCAATACTTCCTGCAATAGATAAAATTCTGTAAAACAATCTGATTTATCAAAACAGTACATTAATCTGTTTAATGTACTTAAACATTTGTCCTCCCTGTTTCTTGACATATTGCTTCAATCCAGTGGAGAAATGTGGGCACCGGATCAATCATATTTGGGTTGTAAAATCTGTAGTTTGACAGTTCAGATTGGATAGTTCTTTTACTGGTTTAAAAATGGTGTAGATTGTTCAGAAAAGATTCACACAACCCTTTCTTGTTCTAAAAAATGACATTTATAGTGGAATCTCTACTTGGGAAGGAGGACTGTAGTGAGTGTTCAGCTCAGCTTAGTCTGAGTGGACAATCATTTAAATATGATCCAGCAATTCTAGGCTGCATTAACCGAGGGATAGAATCACGATCACATGAAATGTTAATACCACTCTATAACACCTTGGTAAGGCCACACTTAGAATACTGCAGCCAGTTTTGGTCACTATAATGTAAAAAGATTTTGAGACTCTAGAAAGACTGCAGTGAAGAGCAACAAAGATGATTAGGGGACTGGAGGCTAAAGAATGGTTCTGAAATTGGGTATATCTAGAAAAGGACTAGAAATGACATGATAGCAGTGGTCCAATATCTAAGGGGCAGCCACAAAAAAGAGGGAGTCAAACTATTCTCCAAAGCACCTGAGGGCAGGACAAGAAGTAATGGATGGAAACTAATCAAGGAGAGAAGCAACTTAGAACTAAGGAGAAATTTCCTGACAGTTAGAACAATTGGAATGGGATGACTTGCCTCCAGAAATTGTGGGTGCTCCAACACAGGAGGTTTAAAAAAGAAATTAGGCAACAATTTGTCTGAAATGGTATAGGATTTCCTTCTTGTGCAAGGGGTTGGATTAAAAGACCTCCATGGTCCCTTTCAACTCTGTTACTTTGTTTTTTGGTTAGGTTGTTGGCCTCTGTTAAACTCTTTACTTGCAGATATTTATTTATTTGTATCCCACCTTTATTATTTTTACAAATAATTCAAAACATCAAACATATTCAACATACCTTCCTCTCCTATTTTGGTAAGAATCACGTTATACCTGAAACAACTGGAAG
Source organism: Pseudonaja textilis (assembly GCF_900518735.1). Next base: position 1,207,663 of record NW_020769344.1, on the reverse strand, counting down.
CCCTTGGTCTGAAGGTCAACGTTCCTCTTGACATTTGATGTTCTACAAAGTACTCTGTAGGGTTTGAAGGTCACACCCTGAAGTCAATATTATCCAATGTAATGATTTAACTGATTAATATATTCATACATGAACAGATTAACCATACTTAATGTTTGCTAGAGAAATTGAGACTAAGAGACCCAACGCATTACCTTACCTTTGTTACTGCAGATCTGATCCAATATTTTTAATATGGCATGAATCAACCTGTGAGGCTAAAAAAGTGATTTTTAAAATATATTATTAATTTACAATTAACCAATATTCACAGTGTGTTTAGGGTTTAACCTAAAACACTTTTGAAAAGCCAGAACTAAAAAAAAATAAACCCAACCTGGCTAGCTGGGGAATTCTGGGAGCTGAAGTCCATATATGTTCAAGTGGCCAAAGTTGAGAAACACTGGTTTAGGATCTTGGATATTCAACCCTCCAAGTTTTTGTAAAGTTTGAATCATGCATACAGAGTAACCATAATCAATGAGATGAATAACATCAACAAGATACTATGATTTAAGTCTTTTTTTTTTCCCCTCTTTCTCTTTTCTCACATTAGTATGCAACTCAGCTGGCACTAATCATTCTCATTGTTTCTGTGAACCTGATTATGGATGGTCTGCCAAGATCTGTAAAGCATATCCTGTCTGCCCTAATACTACAATGGCAGCGGGAAAGAGCTGCAACTGTATCGCGCAGATTCCTCCTCAAGGGACTTTTTGTGAACTTCAGTCAGAAGGTAAGAGGAGGTGGCACATGAGGATGAGTGGTGACTTAGGGGCAACAGCAAGTCATTCATGAAAAAAATAACTTTTCATGGTAATCTGCCAAAATGGAAGCTTAACGTATTTTCAAATTAGAAAGTTCTGATATATACTCTAGGATAGCAGCTCACAGCCTTTTCAGCCTACATTTTACACCATTGCTATTTGCCAATTCTTCACTTCCTGGAATCTGTCAAATGTCATCTGAATAATGTTTGACTTCTATAATCTATGCAATCAAACACAATCAGAAATCCGTTGTAGATCTTTATCGTCATCCTATGATTTGCAAAATTTGAAAAGCCTCCTACATTTTGCAACTGCATTGATTATATTTTTATTCCACTTATCCTAAATCCCCAATATGGGGTGACCATGGTGCTTCCTGAGTTCTCTGCTACATCTAATTGCATTGGTTTAGAATACTTTGATTTTGAAAATTGAGTGGGAAGCTAGCATGTAGAAAATCAAAGCATAGATCTCAAGCATTACCTGCATTTCTCATGGCTATGCCCCCAGCACATAAACTGGAAGAATCCTTAGAAAATAAGAGGATAGGTGGCTGCAACCTTCTGGTAAATGGGTCCTTTATGACTAGCCATATCCACCACTGCAACAATTGTGGGAAAGTGTCTATGGCATTTAATCAACATTCTAAATATGTCAGTTGATCTCGAAGAATGGCTTGGTTTCTCTTGTACACTAGTATACATATAATGGGCATTACCTAAAAATTATCTTTTCACAAAAGAGCCCCTTCTCAGTCATTTCATATTGTTTGTGCTCTGTTCCCATCCTCCATATTTATTAGTTATTTTCTATTTAATTTCTTGTTTTCAAGACAATTTCTTGTTTTTGTTATATTACTGCTCCTACGCCAGCCCTACGAATTTAATCCCTCTATTGTAGGCATTGTTCCATTTGTTCCCATTGCCATATTTCAGATTATTATTTTCATCTTCTCCATGTTGTCATGCAAGCTCCGGTAAAAGAATACATAACTAAATTAATGTGAATTTTAAATGAATGGACTATTAAGCATTTAGCCAAGACTGAGTTTTATGATTAAATGAGGCTTTATTTTCAGATCTTTATTTCAGCTAATAAGAATATTTTTCTTCTTCTTTTTTTTTTTTACCACAGATATGCCTTCAGTGCTCATAACAAAAATGTCTGTCCGACTTGATATACCCTTCAAGGATGCTCTATGGGATTCATCCTCTGTGTTGTTCAAACAATACAAACATGATCTTGAGAAAGCAGTAAGTCTGAGCTGGTTCTTCAGCTAAAACATGGCCAAGATATTTTAAAACTCTTATTACTTAGCTGAAGAGGATTTTTTTTCAAGGTGTCTAGATATTTTGGGTGATAAAAACAAATGCAAGTCCCATTTTGTAGTCTTTTTAGTACCTCAACTAAACTCTTAACTGAAGCCATCCAAATAAGTTCTCCATAGGCCTTTCATATTGCACAGTTTTCAGCCCATGTCCATTTACAAGCTGTTACAAAAGAATTTGAAACTGACCTTGGATTATCTTCATTTCTGGTGGCTCAGAACAGGCAATAAGCCAATGTGTTCTCTTTCCAGATGACCAATAGGAGGATTTAGAATTGTTATTGAAATGGCCCCTGAACTGCCACAGCTCCTGGAGCAACAAACATTGGCTTTCTCCCACAACACTGTTGGTTGTTGGGTTTTTATTATTGTAAGCGTATATAACTATACTGAAAGTGTGAACATGGTATCTAGTTGTCTATGGAGAGTCATGTTTGTCCCAAAGCCACTTTTCAAAAGGCAACTGGACTGTCTCAGGTTTTTTCCTTGAAAATGTTTTGTTTCTCATCCATGAAGCATCTTGAATGAGAAGCAAAATGTTTTCAAGGTTAAAAAAGCTGAGACAGTCCAGTTGCATTTTCTGTATAGTTGGGAAAGCAACTGATACTTTAAGTCGTCTATGAACAATGCTGCATTTTTATGGGACTGATAGTGGCAAACTTACACAAACAGAAACATATTTTTAATTGAAACACCTATATAACAGAAAGTAATAAATGCTTGCTGATGTATGTGGGTCCCAAGTTCCTAAAATGGAAGATAATCCATACATATATTCAACTAGAGATTATCTGGTGATAGCATAGTGGAAGAGTAGAAAAAGCATTCTATATATATACAGCCTTTAATGTAATAAAGGAAAATATTTGTAGCTCAGAGATGAAATGAGGGCTCCTTGGTGCTCTTTGAGATTGGTTGATTTCTTGCAGATGTTTCATTACCCAAACTACATAACAGCATCACTGCTAGTAGGGAGTTTGTGTCAAGTTATAGTCTAGTGGCTTGCCCTCTCAGTGTTGGTGGGTCTTGGAGGTTCTTTGGATGAGATGTTTACTGTTAGCTTGTTTGGCAAGGAACTGCCAAAGCCTGGGAAACTATTAAGCCTGGGAAAGTATTTATTGAATGGACTTACTTTGATTAAACTCTTTGAATTAAAATTCAGGTTATACTAACCTTCTATCTAATACCTTTCAGATGTTTTAGAACAGCATTCCCCATTTTTTTCAGCTTGGCACTCAATAGAGGTGGCGGGGGTGGGGAGAAAGGATGGCTTTGCATGTGCATGCTCGCCGCTTTCACAAATGAAGCTTCGTGCTCACCCACCACTTCCATGGCCTGGTTCCAAACAGTTTGGGAGCCCTGTTTTACATAACAGTGTTCTTAATTGATAAGTATGCTGATTGGGTGTTATGGGTATTGTAATCCAACGTATCTCTTTGTCCACTTTTAGTATATTATTTCTATATTAGATTCAGCAAAGAATCCTTAGCCCATGAGACCAGGACTGTGAAAATCATATTTACTTGATGTTTCATGAAAGTATGTAAGATGTCTGTAATAGTAAGTGAAATAATGTGGCCTTAATTAATAATAAATACTCTGCAAAATGTATTGCTTTCTTTCAGTTTATTGAGGGCTATTCAGTTTTACCCGGTTTCATAAATGCAACAGTTACAAGATTCAGGTATGAAAACCGTTTTTGTTTCATTTGAAAAAAATATAGGAAAAATGATTTGTTTCAACTTCACATAATGATCCAATTGATAAATGCTAAGCATAAAATGAAAACTAGCTTCAAGTAATGCAAACTTATAATGCAGAGAAAAGCCTTTTTGCAGTAAAATCAGCAAAAAAGCATAATCTATAGATAATACAACCTATATAAATATAATATACAGATAATTGAAAAACAAGTTTGTCATAGTTAAAGATATTGTATTAAGAACAGGAAGCCCCTCGGCATGGAACCCAAATAGGTCAGGGTGGTATTCAGCAGGTTCTGACCAGTTCTGGAGAACCAGTAGCAGAAATTTTGAGTAGTTTGGAGAACCGGCCAATACCCCCTCTGACTGGCTCCACTCCCATCTATTCTCTGCCTCCCGAGTCCCAGCTGATTGGCTGGGTCTTGTTTGGTTGCTCTGCACAGGAGAACAGAGCTGGAAAACAGGCCAGTGGGGTGGAGAGGGAATGGGGATTTTGCAGTATTCTTTCTCTGCCATGCCCACCAAGCCACACCGTGCCCACCAAGTCACGCCCACAGAACCGGTAGTAAAAAAATTTGAATCCCACCACTGAAATGGGTGACTTTGGACTAATCACTGGGTCACCCTGAATTAGGAAGTACCATCCATGAACAAGGTACTAACCAATCACTCTTGAAAAAAATGTTGCCAAGAAAACTGTATAGATCTGTTCATATAGTCACCTGGAGAGTCAAAACTCATTCAAAGAATCATAACACCTGCATGGATATTTGAAGAAAGCAAAATAAAATATATTGGCCATGATAAAAATCCTCAAATCTATTCTAGAGCTATATCTTTGTAGTCATAATGTTGTAATACCTATTTTAAATTTAAGAGATTGTTCCCATCATGATCACCCATCAAGGATTACTTTTTGGCTCCTATACAATTTCTTTTCCTCAATCCTAATCTCCAACTAGCAAAAGATCTCTCAGGGCATTTTCAGTATATTCTGGAGTGTCCATAAGAAAAAGAAATCTTTCTTCCAGTTTTGAAATTTTCATTGTTCTTTTTTTTATAAAAAAGTTTTTTATTTTTATAACAACAACAAACAAGTAAAACCTTTCTGTTCAATAGTGTGTCAGTTGGGTACATATATCTTTGTGCACATAGTAACATTCTCATACATATTTTACTTATATATACTTATAATCGTTCTAATCAATATTTTATATCACATGTATCACTTGTTATATTATCCTTAACATTGTAATTATTGACTTTCAATGATATATTTCACATTCATTTTCTTACTCTATCTAACTCATTTGTTTATCGGTAATGATATATTATACTATACTTACATATTTCAATTTCTTACTCTTTTTTCCAACCATTCATAAAATAAATTCCAAATTTTATAATAATCTTTTTCTTCTTGTTCTCTAATTGCCATTGTCAATCTACTCATTTCTGCACATTCCATTGTTTTCTTATTTCCTCATCCATCGGAATTTTGTCATTTTTCCAATTTTGTGCAAATACAATCCTAGCTGCTGTTAAAACATTGATAATCAAATATGTTAACTCTTTATTGTAACCCTCAGGCAAAATTCCCAATTAAAATGTCTCTGGTTTTAAATCTATATGCTGTTTTATCATTTTCCCCAGCTGCATGTATATTCTAGTCCAATACTTTTTAGCTTCTGTACATGTCCACCACATATGGTAGTATGATCCTGGTGACTTCTGACATTTCCAGCACTTCGCCGACTTATCTTTAAACATCTTGGCAATTCTTGTTGGGGGTAGATGCCACCTGTAAAACATCTTATACAAATTCTCTTTATAGGGTGTTGACATAGTTAATTTATAGCTTCTAGACCATAATATCTGCCATTTATCCAAATCTATTCCATATCTAAAATTTCTCCCCCATGCAATCATTGATTCTTTTACTTGTTTTTCCTCTAATTTCACTCCAAATAAATAACTATATAATTTGTTGATCAACTTCTCTTCAGTGCCTGTTAGGATTTTATCCAATTCAGTCAATTCCTTATAAAACCCAGCCATCTTAATATCTTTTTCATACCTTGTATGTATTTGCAAATACAAATACCAATTTATATTTATCCCTTGTAACCCTAATTCTTGCTTTGTTTTGAGTTCACTCTTTTCATTTAAAATTTCTTCATATCTAATAATGTATTCCTTTCTAAAAAGCTGTGGATATGTAAAAGCTTCTAATGTTGATAACCAGACTGGCATTTTCATATAATGATAGTCTCTTATTTTTTTCTGATACTGTTAATAAAGCATCCCTAATGCAGTGTCTCCTAAAGTATCCATGTACCTTACTTTCTTTGTACCATAAAAATGCATGCCGCCCCAATTGTAAATCATGGCCTTCTAGTGTTTATAATCTGGCATTTTTCAATACAATCCATTCCTTCATCCACTTCAATATTGTTACCTGGTAATATAGTTCCCAATAGGGTAATCCAAACCCCCCTCTCAACCTTGCATCTGGTAGTAATTTTATCTTAAATCTAGTCTTTTTCCCCTGCCAGATAAATTTCAACATCATTTTATTTAAATCTTCAAAGTATTTTTTTTTCAATCTTATTAGAATTGCCTGGAATAAGTATAATATTTCTGGCAATATATTCATTTTAATTGTCACTATTCTACCAATTAAAGATAGTTGTAAATTTTTCCATGAAATTTTCATTGTTCTGATTGTATCATTGAGAAATTTAGCATACAGACACATAGATGCTGTAATATAGGGACAGTAATTGAATTCAATGGGGATATTATATTTCTCTTCATTATAGAATTGCAGAGGTAAACATGCAAACACAATTTAAACACTTAAAACAAAGCAGTGAATATTTTAATTCATCTTTAGAGTCCATTATACAATTCTAGCACTTAAGATACTTTGGGTTTCCCTCAGTAAGGGTATTTTGGTGGGGAGAGGTTCAAGGACAGCATTTACTAGAAAAAACAAGCAAACAAAGAAACAATTGTCAGGAAGATTGGTGGGCCATCTGAAGTAGATTCTGGAGACCTAGGAAGATGGAAAATCTACTGCAGAAGCAGGAGTTCACTGCTGAATAGCCCTTTGTCCTGTTAGCTATAAGCCATCACATTGGACTGTACTGCTATCAGGGTTCCAGAAAAACTGGAAATGCTTTTGAGTAGATAAGGCAGAATTGTAGACAAGAATGATGAAAAAAGTCCACATCTAGTTTTCTTTTCTTTCAGCTACCATGAAAATATAGCTTTAAAAGCCATTTAAAAAAATTAAGGTTTTCTCTATCCAGTCATGTCCAATCCAAGGGAGGTAATGCTCATTTCTGATTCCTAGCCAAGGGAACCAGCATTGTCTGAAGATGCTTTCATGATCATGTGGTCGATATGACTATATGCTGAAGGTGCACAGAATGTTATTACCTTCTCACGAAAGTGGTACCTATTTATCTACTTGCATTGCATGCTTTCAAACTACTAGATTGGCAGAAGAACGATATTGTGTATAATTTATTACATAATGAGCTTGACCTTACTGGACAATATTCTTTTTACATAGGCCTGGAAGCATCGTAGTTAGCTATGAAATAACCTCAGCAAAGCAGATCCCGCTTGAAAATGCACATCCTGATATAGCAGCTCTCTTACGTTACCCCTATCACTTAGCATCCTCCACTTTTTCAACAGAAGTCTTTGGTAATGTTTTTTAATGCCTTTTATTTAAAATGTGTGTCTCTGTTTTGGTGAATACAGTTGCTGTCCTTGGTGGTGAGAAAATATCTTTAGAGTTTTAATTTAATTTTACAACCACGGGCCAAGCTATGATAGTGAAGAATCAATCTTGGAGATTCAGCCTTTAACATGGATTTGTGAAAAGGTGGCCATTGATTGGCACCACTTTGTTTGAAAATGATGTTTGTATTCATTAAGCTAAATTATTGTTAATCACCTTGGAAAATCCCTCATGCAAAATTATCTCACCTCCTGAACCAGAGCTCCTTTGAACTGAATGTTTAAGGCAATTAAGATATCCATTTCAATGTCTTCATTTTGCTAGGTAGTTTCACTGTATTATTTTGTACTCTTTTGAACAAAGCATATTCAGAAGAGTACAAAATAATACTATGAAGTAGCTGATCATTATACAAGCAATACTCTGTATCATATGTTGGTTCACATATGAATATGAATTTTAGAATTCATATTTTGGAAAATTATTAGTTTTTCAGGTTGAAACAGTGTGTCGTCTACGTGTGTGTGATATGTGTATAGATATATATGTATATGTGGCTTGCTGGATATTTAGAATGAAAGATTAACTATGTATTGAATTATAGGACTATGTAGAGCTTCATTTTCACTCCCCAAAAGAGTCCAAGAGAGTATAAATATAGCATCTGTGTCTTATATCTTAAAATAGCAATTTTCCCTAGACTGAACAGCAATCATTAAATTGTACATTTTACTAAATTATACATGGTAATAATAAATATTTCAGTTCCACCAGTTTTGAAGAATTCTCTTTATGCCATGCTAGGTAAAGTAAATATCTCTACTTCTCCTGAACACATTTTCGAGGGAGATACAGTAAAAATAACCTGCACAACAGAATACATTTCAAGAAAGGTGACCTGGAGTTATAATGTCATCAAGGCTGACAGGCTTATATTTACAGACGAGGTTAAAGATGGAAGCAAGATAGCAACCCTGACAATAACAGACATCAAGTTGAACGAAGCAGGTAATTCTGAATTCCAAATAGAAGGGTGCTGGAGCTGTTGTTTGTGTTGCCCGATAATCAGCAGTCAAAGGGTCTGAACCAATTCTTATAAACACTCCCACCAACATTAGCAGGGTAAGCCATTGTATATAAACAGGGAACAAGCCCCACACTTCCTAGCACTGGTGATATTTCCTAGCCAGGGAACAAAATGTCTGCAAGCAAACAATCAAGTTCAGAGAGCATCAAGAATTCCACAATTCACCCCGAGCTACAGATATTCTCTTCTTATAAACAGTGCTGTAGAAAGGCAGAAAATAGATCCAAAAATTTGTGGCCCTTGCAGTCCATTGTTGGAGCCAACAATGTCCCTTTTTAAACTGGGATTGTTTGAAAATAATATTCCTCGTCGATCTAAAATTTGGCCAAGTATAACCAAACATACTCATTCTATTATGCTGGGAAAACAACATGCCACCACTGTCAAAGTTACTGAAGTAACTAGTTACTGAAGTATGGCATAAAACGTTACTCTTACTTGAACACTGCTGGCCTCCCAACTGTAGACAGAATATACTTAAAGATTGGATCAATGCTGACAAACACCATGGAGCCTGCTCCGATGCATTCCCAATAATAAACTTTCTTCCACCTTCAGCAAATTTCCCTCCATCAGTGGTGAGATTAGCAGTAGGTCTTCTGTGCTCAGAGCTTCAGCTAGTCTCATGTCAGAATATCAGCCCAAACTGTGTGCCAAAATGAAATCAACAAGCAGGAATTCAGTGCAGTGTGTGTTCTGGTCACTATTCCAGGCATCCCTATCCTCCTCTAGTCATTTCCATTTCCACCAGGATCTCCGTTTTTTCCTATCAATCGTTAGTCGGATTCCATGCCTTCAGCAATTCCTCCTTGAATCCCATTTTCCCTTTCCCAAATATATTTTGCCCTTCTGCAAACTTTGAAGGCTGCTGAGATGTTGTTTGTATAGCAGACACACAGCATTGATTGTATTATGCTGGCAAAAGTCAGAAAACAGCTGTCTGGAGGCAGAGGAGGCAGATGGGTGAAGATGACCTTGGTAATGGTCTAGGGTGTGGCTGAAGATTATTTTATGAGTTTCGGTCATCAAAAAACAGTGAATGAGCCATCCTTGTGCCAGGGCAAGCAGCATGTATGGATGAGCTGATAGCTACCTAATAGCATTAGCATGTCCTCTCTCCATTATATCAAAGATCTTGGTCAGCTATTCCAGCAAATGTCTCCAGGTTGTGGTAGGAGACTGTGGAGGTTTTGTTGGGAAACATTATTAACTTTAACGTGAGTCCTTTTGTTTATGGAACCAGCAAAGACCAGAAAGAAATGCATTATGGATAACTCCCTTCTCAGAGCAGGAGATTTAGAACTTAGACCATTCCCAACAAATAGCTGGGGAATCTCTATTTGGGTTTCCAGTGAGGAAAGTGTACCACCCTTCTGGTTAATTGGCTCCATCTACACTTATTGTTAAAAGGTGCTTCCTCATTTTATCTCACAAATTTCATTGTAACTTAAGTCCATCAAATCTAGCCCTGCTCTTCAATATTATTGGTTATATTTATGAAGCAGTTCTTCAGATAACCTATAAAGTGTTGATACATTCTCTCTCAACCTTCTCCTGTCCAGTGTCAATAGACTCGGTCATAAGCACCACACCAGTGTGAGGTTAGTTCAAAATGACAGCAGGCACATAATGAAGACATGTGGAATTTGCCCTTACATATTTGTTTCTCAGCAGTGAATACAAATGTGTGGGTCATAGGCTTTGTGTGCTCTGACATTTGTCTGCCCACTGTGGTTGCCTATGGATCCTGTTTCTGACCAGCTTTCCTCACGCCACCTATTTGATTGATCATTTGGTGGCCTTCTTTGAACCAATGCTAATTTTCCTATCTCATTCTTAAGGTGTGGTGCCTGAAATGATGAAGGCAGGCTATGTTTTGTCACTGTTACATAATTTTTATTGAATAACTTTTTACCAAAACTACCAAAAATTACCCTGCTAGCCTATATTATTGCTGCACTCACAAGTTTGAACAAGATGGTTGGGAAACTCTCAAGAGCACATTTAGGATGGAAAACAAATTCCTGTTGCACAACTAGAGGTATGCTGGCTGGTATGATGTTAGCTGAACTAGTTATTCTATTAAAGCAAAATAATACTGCATTGTAAGTTTTTAACTCACCCTTCTGGTTCATACTCAGTTTGGGACGGACTATTTCTCTGAGATATAGCCTCATGTATTAGAACTGCAGCATACATTTCTTTTATTAGAGAACTGTGATAAGCTTGTTATATTTCAAAAGTGGCTTTTGTTAATGTGTTAAGTGTTAAAAGTATGTTATTTTAGGAAACTATGTTTGCCCATAACATATTTGTCTTTTTGCAGATAATTTTACTTGCAATTTTAAAGATGACACAGGGAAATTGTCCTCAACATACATAGGTGAAGTTAATATAGTGGTCTCTCAAATTAAACTTGTGCCATCAGAAAATGTTTCTATTGTCTGTGATGGTACAGATAGAAGAGAACTAAGCTGCTGCACAGATAGAGACATACAACTTTTCTCTCCTTATTGGAGACCCAATGGAGCAATAAATATTTCAGGTATGTAGCAATATCATCTATACTAAGAGCTGATTATAGCTGATCACTTTACTCTTTCCAGTGCTCTTTATATAGAAAGTGTAGTTGTCTCTCAACATTTGTGTTATTTTATGGATCACAGAATATTGGACACGAATATGGGCCCAGATTCTGACTTTCATACATTTCTCCATCAAAGCAAAATCAAGACCAGAACCTGAAATTGTGTTACTTTCGCTTGCTCCACCATTGTCTAACTTGAACTGGCCTATGTGTTAAGCAAATTCACTGTTTGCTCCCTTCCTAGACCAAAAAGATAATAATCTTTGGTCATGGAGAGCTCCAATCTCTTGATGTCAGTTGGAAATGTGGGGCAGAAAGCTAAATGCTTTCCTATTTCTGCTTTCTCTTCTTCTTCACAAAACCTAGACTTCCAGATTTGCCTGCAAAGGGGAGAATGAAAGTAATTGACCCGTCAATGGGAAATGTAGCATTCATCAGAAAAATTGAGATCGAAAAATTGACAGGCTGCCACAAAGAAGAGGGAGGGGGATCAACTTATTTTCCAAAGCACCAGAGGGTAGGCCGATGTGTCTCCACTTGGACCCGATCCAGAACTGCAATTGCGAGGCTAAAAAAAGGATCCCCTGCCTACTGTCCCACAGCTTGGCAACACCCAGCAGCCTTTGTTGCTACAGTCATGAGCCCACAGTATATTGATTTAATTATTATATTTATATGCTGGCCATCCCACTATCTAAAGCAACAATGTTTTAGGATGTCTAATTTTTTTACTATTATTTTGGGTAACTTAGGTTGGTTAACTATTATTTTGCATGTACTCAGCCTTTTACTGTGTGTGCAATGAATTCTCAGCTCAACTCATCTCACAGGTTTTTATTGGGGGGGAAATGGAGGGCTGAGCACTATGTACACTTCCTTGAGCTCCTATAAGAAAGGCGGGATATAAATTTAACAACAATATACAAATTCCTCTTCATTCTTCTTCATAATTCCACTGTGTTGTGGAGCAGCGGACATACGAGGCAGACTCAGAGCGGACAGTTAAAAGCTTTATTCAATGAATAAAGGGTTGCTGCGGTTGCCGAGGCTAACAGGGCAGATCAGCTGGTGGCAAAAGCTGATGCCGTTTGACAGCTCCTTTTATAGCTGGCTGTCAAACGGCATCAGCCAATGGGAGCGATCGGCGCTCCCGCCAGAACTGCGGACCTGAGTAGAGACTGCTGTCAGTTCTGTGAATACCACACTCCTTTCCCCTGGCCAGGAGCATGCATAGTCCTGTAAACAGGCCGGCCTCCTGTGCTGGCGGTTGGACCGCCTGAGTCCCAGAGGATCTCTGGCTTGGGCAGAGTCCTTCGCCCCTTGGATCACCTTGGAAGCTGCAGGAGTGCAAGTTCAATTGTCAGGGACCTTAGTCTGAGTGCCTGGCAGTGTTCCAGGTAGGTTTCTCCATTCGGCATGCTTCGGGCGCATCTTTTGGTTGGGTGGGTAGACCGGGTCATCTGGCTGGGAGTCCTCAGCATTCCCTGGGTAGACTGGGTCGTCTGGTTGGGAGACTTCGGCATTGGCTGGGTAGACCGGACCCTCGCCGTTTGCTGGGTAGACCGTCTGGTTGGGAACCTTCGGCGTTAGCTGGGTAGACCGGACCCTCAGTGTTTGCTGGGTAGACTGGACTCTCGGCGTTCCCTGGGTAGACCGGCCCCTTGGCATTTGATGGGTAGACCAGTTCCTTGGCATTTGACAGGTAGACCGGTTCGCCTGGGTGGGGACTGTTGGTGTCTGCTGGGTAGACCGGGTCACTTGGCTGGATGCGGGAGTCATCAGTAGTCTTTCTCCTATGCCTCCTCAGCTGGTCTACGTGTCGGCGCCACATATGACCGTCGTCCGGGAGGACCCTGTAGGACCTTGGCCTTATAACTGATATAACCTGTCCTGGAACCCATAATGGGTCCCCTGCATAATTCCTGGCATAGACCAGGTCATGCAGGGCGAATTCCCTGGTAAGGCTGTCAGAACCCAAGGGGCTGCCAGGGGTGTAATGGGGGTGCAATCTATCCAAGGTGGTCCTAAGGCGCTGCCCATTAGCAATTCTGCAGGTGATTCGTTAGTCATGGTACAGGGGGTTGTATGCTGGGTCAGAAGGTATCTGGACAGTTTGGAGTGCCAGTCTATCTGGCCAAACCTCGCCAATGCTTCTTTTACTGACCTAATTGCCCTCTCAGCCATCCCGTTGCTTGCAGGGTGAAAAGGGGCTGTGAGGATGTGCCTGATGCCCAGATTGGCTGCGAAAACCTCAAACTCACAAGAGGTGAACTGGGGGCCATTGTTGGATACCAGTGTGTCAGGGAGGCCATGGGTGACAAATACTCTGGTCAGGGCTCTTGTGATGGCCAGTGTGGTTGTGGAAGGAAGAAGAGCCAGGTCAATCCATTTAGAGAAAGAGTCCACTAGGACTAGGAAAGTCCGCCCATGCACTGGGCCTGCCAGGTCGATGTGTAGCCGAGACCAAGGGGCTCCAGCATCCTCCCACCGGGTAGGAGTGGCTGCAGGTGTGGCTGGTCTGGTAGCTTGGCATGGCTGGCATGAGCTTACCCAGCTGGAGATCTGGGCATCGATGCCTGGCCACCACACATAGCTGCGGGCCAGGGCCTTCATCCTCACGATGCCCAGGTGGCCTTCATGTAGGACCTTTAAGACTGGCTCTTGTAGTGTGGCAGGGATGACCACCCTTGTCCCCCACAACAAACAACCCTGTAGGAATGACAACTCTTGCCTGTGAATCTTGAATGGTAAAAATTCAGGAGTGTGTTGAATTGCAGGCCACCCCCTTCCCACCCAGTCCAGGACTTGGGCAATTACCTTGTCCCTTTAGGAGTGAGTGGCAATTTCTTCAGCTGTAATAGGCAAGTTGAGTTCATTGACCTCAAAAATAGCATGTATGGGTGCGGGGTCTTCGACTGGCACTGGTAGGGGGCAATGACTGAGGGCATCTGCGTGGCACATGTTCTTTCCCGGGTGATGCACTAGTTTGTATGAATAGGCGGCCAGGAACAGAGTCCACCTGGTCATCCTTGGTGATAGGACCTGTGGGGTTTGCTTGTCCCCTGACAAAAGGCCTAAAAGTGGTTTATGATCTGTTATAAGTTCAAAGTAGTGACCATAAAGGAATTCGTGAAACTTTTTTTAACAGCAGCAACTGCAGCCAAAGCCTCTTTATCAATTTGGCTGTAGTTTCTTTCTGCAGCAGAGAAGGTTCTTGAGAAGAAGGCAATTGGTGCCTCAGAGCCATTAGGGACCCTGTGGGTCAGAACTGCCCCTACACCAAAGGGGGAAGCATCTGCTGCCAGGACTAGGGGCAGCTGCTGATTGAATTGAATTAAAACTGCATTAGATGTGAGCAAGGACTTGACGGATTTGAAGGCATGGGCTTCCCTAGGTCCCCAATGCCAGGGGGATTGTTTATCTAAAAGTCTGTGCAGAGGTTCTGCTATAGATGCTTTATGTGGGAGGAATGCAGCATAGAAATTCAGAAGCCCTAAGAAGGCTTGGAGTTCAGTCTTGTTGGAAGGTGTGGGTGCCTCGTGGATAGTCCTGACTTTGGACTCAATTGGGTGAATACCAGAGGCGTCAATTCTGTAGCCTAGAAAGTCCACTTGCTTAGTGGCGATGGTGTACTTCTCCCTCTTAAGTTTGAGGCCATGCTGCCTAAACCGCTCAAGGACTGTTCTGACCCTCTGTATTAGTTGTGTCTTATCCATAGCTGAAACCAAAATGTAGTCAAAATAGGGGACTACGCCTGGAAGTCCTTGGAGAAGCCTCACCATTAGAGATTGAAAAATTCCAGGGGCTACACTAACACCAAATTGGAGACGTTTGCACTTAAATGCACCCCTATGGGTGACTATGGTTTGTAATTCTGCAGTCTGTTTGTCAACAGGAAACTGTTGGTAGGCCTGGGACATATCTAATTTTGCAAAGATAGTCCCAGGCTCAAAGGTGTGTAAAAGATGTTGGATGACAGGGACAGGGTATGCGCTGACTTGCAGGAAACGATTGAGGGAAGTTTTGTAATCAGTGCAGATTCTCATGCTGCCATCTTTTTTAAGTGGGGTGACTATGGGGGTCTCCCATCTTGCAAAATCTACCGGTTCTAACACCCCTTGCTTTAGTAATTTATCTAGCTCTATGTCTAACTTGGGGTGAATAGCAAAAGGTACTCTGCATGGTTTAAGGCGAATGGGAGTTGCCTGTGGGTCTACATTGAATGAAATAGGGGTACCAGAGTAACACCCTAAATCTTTGCTAAATACATCAGAGTAGTCTCTGAATAGGGTGACTACTTCAGAGGTTGAAACAGCGTGGATACCAGTTATGCTGAGGCCAAGAGCAGGGAACCAATCTAGTCCCAGTAAACTAGGGAGGGCACCATCTACTACCACCAAAGGCAAGTGGCCTTTGAAGTTTTGGAATTGGACTAAAAACTTGCCTTTCCCAAGGACAGGGATATTCTTGCCTTGGTAATCACACAGAGTCAGGTGGCAGTTCAGGAACTTCTTCTTGGACATTCTGGGATGCATCTTCTTCAGGGTTTCCCAGGAGATGATTGAAAGTGCAGATCCCATGTCCACCTCCATCTTGCAAGGCTTACCTTCTAAAAAAGCAAAGATACTTATTTTGTTAGAGCCTTTTGAAGTGTGATCTGAGTGGTAGCAGGTATAGCAATCCTCAACTTGCCTTTGAAAATTAGCAGTAGGTTGAGGTCTCTGTGGAAAAGTTATCCCTGCTTGGCAGACTCTAACTAGGTGGCCTTTCTTTTGACAGTTCAGGCAGATTGCATTCCTGAACCTGCAGGATGCCCTAAGATGGGTACCTCCACAGCTCAGGCAGATAGGTTGCTGCCTGGGGGCGAGGTTGGTTTTTTGCCTAGGTCCTTCTAGTGGGGGCTTCTGTTGTCTAAGGCGGTTTACCTCCATTGTGTCTTCAGGATTTTCATCTAGGGAAACTTCCTCAGAGCGAACAGTTGAGCTGCCTTGCCTGATAGGGGTCCCTTGTATTTCAGCTGCTGACAGAGCAGATAGCTCAGCAGCTTGGGCTTCCTCTATAGCTATAGCTAAGGTCAGGTCTCTTTTAGCTAGCAAACATCTTTGAAGCCTCAGGTCCTTGACCCCACAGACAATCTGATCTAGGAGCATGTCTTCTAGGTAATCTCTGAACCCACATTGTAGGGCAGCTGATCGTAAAGCTGCCATATACTCACTAACTGACTCCCCCTCAGACTGCTTCCTCATCCTAAAGGCATGTTGGGAAGGCTTAGGGGAGTAGTGGTTGGAGAGGATCTCTTGAAGCTCCTCCCAGGGGATAGTTCTAATAGAACAAAGAGCAACCAGTGCTGTAGCAGTGTCAAAAACCGCGGCCCCGCAAAAACTAAGGAAGTATGATTTTTTTTGGTGGTCTGTGGTGTCTGTGAGGTCTATCGCATCTAGGAAGCAGAAGAAACGATTTTTGTATGATTCCCACGTCTCAGCAGTCGGCTTGAAAGGTGGGAATGCCGGGCTGGAAGTCATTGTGAGGCAGCAGCATCTGTCTTTTCAGCAAGGGAAGGTTTTGAAAATCGCATTCTTAAAAGAGTGATTGCGGCTGCGCCTGTCAGGCGGCGTCTGTCTCCTCAGCTGTGGAGGCTTTTAAACTTCGTGCTTGTGGAGAGCATCAGCGTCTGCGGCTGTCAGCTCTCGGTGGCTCCGGCTCTTTTTAAGGGACTTAGCTCAGCTTGTTGAACGTCTGGTTGCCTCTTATTGCATCCCACCCTCGTCGCCAGTGTTGTGGAGCGGCGGAGATACGAGGCAGACTCAGAGTGGACAGTTAAAAGCTTTATTCAATGAATAAAGGGTTGCCGCAGCTGCCGAGGCTAACAGGGCAGATCAACTGGTGGCAAAAGCTGATGCCGTTTGACAGCTCCTTTTATAGCCGGCTGTCAAAAGGCATCAGCCAATGGGAGCGATTGGCACTCCCACCAGAACTGCAGACCTTAGTGGGGACTGCCGTCAGTTCTGTGAATACCACACACTGCATGCAATGTGCTATAGGAAGCAGAAACTCAGATATTACATAGCTTTATTTCAAACATTGGCCTTTCTTCAATCTTTTTTCTTCAAATTGATTGCTTTTCTTTGCAGGAAGCACTACATCTATGAACAACTGTACCATCTACTCGCTACAGGCTAGTGAATCTCAGTGCCCAGTAGACAAGTCTGGTACCAGCACTGATTATACATGTGAACTAAACACCACCTATGGTGCTCGTGCCAATAAAATACTCAAAGTGACATATTTTCGTGTGGGTAAGCATCTTTTTGGATACAGTGCCCGTTTTCTGATTGTTGTGGATGGATTCAGTAATCACCTGAGAAAATCTGTAGTACTAGATTTAGAATACAGTATTGAAGCTAGCACTTTTGTGTAAATGCTTCTAGCTAGGCTGCAGTTTAAGGGATGGACTATCAATGAATGTGGACAAAATGAAACTGTACAAAGTTTGTGGCAAAAGACCAGGATCCCAGGAAAGCAAGAAGGGGAGTAGTGTCAGACTTTGATCCATGGAAAGTTTGTTCAGTTCCTCCACTGGGTTCTAAAAGTTCTTCAAACTTTAACTGTTCATTTTAAACTTTGCTCTTAAATTTTGGATATAGGCTTGACTCAAACAATTCTCCATATAGCCTTTCATCTTGTCTCACATTGCTGGCCACACATTGTTTGTAAATATGTGTTGTATCCTCTTTGTCCTTCTGATATTATAGAATGGAGAGTGGGTTTTTTTTCTGCTTTAAAAAAAGGAGATAGAGATAGATAGATAGATAGATAGATAGATAGATAGATAGATAGATAGATAGATAGATAGATAGA
>NW_020769344.1:1142369-1189528 GCF_900518735.1 Pseudonaja textilis | reverse complement strand
AGATAGATAGATAGATAGATAGATAGATAGATAGATAGATAGATAGAGATGAAGGGTGGGGCAATTGCCAATTTTTCTGCTATTGAATCCTTATTAGAGCATGCCTGCCAACTAATGGGCAATCTTCACAGAGTATGGCAAAATTTTCTGGACTGTAGACATCAAAAACCACCCACAGCCATTAACAAGATGGTGTAAACAAATCCAGCTGTTTTAAAAAATACAAGAGGAAATACTTTATTAAACCATGCTAAGGAACACAGCAAATGATGGAAGCAAAACATTTTATGATTGAGAACTACAATGATCAATAAAAGATTAGAACAAGTGTTGTAAGGTAGAACTAATGTCTTGATACATGAGAACTAATCTTTGTATTAAGAAGGCAAATCACACAATTCTCCAATAAGTCTCGTTTGTAATGCTGGTCTCATAATGAAATACTAAATAATGTCTCTTTATTTTGTGTTTCACCAGCAAAAATAACCCTTTCTAGTTCAAAGGACATTGTTTCTGAGGGAGATGCTTTCTTTTTAACATGCCAGAGTGATGTCAGCAATTATGACACGGTCATTTGGAAAATTCAGAATGGCAGGAGTATTAAGCAAATAGATAGTAGGTGGTACACCACCACGAAGACCTTCACAGGTGCCACGTCTGTGCTGAGTGTACCTAGAGCAAACCAGGACTGGACTGGTGAGTCAAGGCATGAATAATTTCACTCAGCCATCCCATTCATGAGAAAAATAATTTTATCAATGAAATAACGTGTTCACTAAAGTGGCTTTTCAATGTTTCTACTTTTTTATTTATTTATTTATTTATTTTTGTCAATTGCTTACAAGATAATAGGTATAAGTAAAAACATAGTTATGAATACATGGATACATATAAGAAAAATAAAAGAAACAATAGGACTGGGACGGTAGGCACGTTGGTGCACTTATGCATATCCCCTACAGACTTCTTAGGAAAGGGGTGAGGTCAATAGTAGACAGTCTAAGGTTAAAGTTTTTGGGGTTTGGGGAAGAAACCACAGAGTCAGGTAGAGTATTCCAAACATTGACCCCTCTGTTGCTGAAGTCGTATTTCCTGCAATCCAGTTTGGTGTGGTTAACCTTGAGTTTGTATCTATTGTGTGCTCTTGTATTGTTATGACTGAAGCTGAAGTATTCATTGATAGGTAGGACATTGCAATGTATGATTTTATATACTATACTTAGATTGGACCGAAGGCAGTATAGTGCTAGGTTTTCTAGGTGTAGAGTTTCAAGTCCGGTGGCATAAGGTATTCTGCAAGGAGTAGAGGAGCGGAAAACTCTTCTTGTGAAATATTTCTGGACTTTCTCAATTGTGTTAATATCAGATACATGATATGGGTTCCAGACTGATGAGCTGTATTCAAGTATAGGTCTTGCAAATGTTTTGTATGCTCTAGTTAGTAGTGTGATATTACCAGAGAAGAAGCTATGTAGGATTAGATTAACAAGTCTTAATGCCTTTTTGGCTATGTAGTTACAGTGGGCTCTAGCACTTAGATCATTAGAGATGAGTACTCCAAGGTCCTTGACAGAGTTTGGATCCTCAACAAGGTCTTGACTATTTTATTTTCTTTCCAATAGGTAAGAGAGAGCATTTATTTCTTGAGATTTGAAGTTGCCATTTGATTGACCATTCTGATACATAGTCAAGGTCTTTTTGAAGGGTAGTAGTATTGTCTATGGTGTTGAATAGCTTTACATCATCAGCAAAGAGAACACAGTTGCTCTTAATATGATCACTGAGGTTATTTATGTAGAGTATGAAAAGAGTTGGTCCTAGAACACTGCCTTGGGGGACACCACTGTTGACAGGTACAGAATTTGATAGGACGCTCCCAATTTTGACCATTTGTTGCCTGTTTGACAGGAATGCTTCTATCCAGTTATGCAGGTGTCCAGAGGTACCATAAGATTTTAGTTTTAGTAGTAGTTTGTCGTGTACCACTGAATCAAAGGCATTACAGAAGTCTATGTAGATTGCGTCTATTGCTTTGCCCTGATCGAGTTGTGTAGTCCATATGTTTTTGCAGTGTAAGAGTTGCAGTTTGCAGGATAGTTTTTTTCTGAAACCAAATTGTTTATTGGAGAGTAGGTTGTTTGTGGAGGATAATGGATTGGTTAATAATTGATTTCATGACTTTATGGGTGACGCAACATAAGGAGATTGGTCTGTAATTTTCAGCAAGGCTGAAGAGGAAGATGGGGATGACCATGGTTTTTTTATTTTAGAGGATTTTAATAGTAGTTGTTGCTGCTTTAAACCTGTCTGTTGTTAATTTCTTTAGAATTGCATTTGTTAAACCTGTTGTTTTATTTTTCTAGGCATCTATACATGCAACTTTTCCCAAAGTTTTTTGAGCAGCTTTGGAAATATAACAATTAAAGTTATTCCTTTGCTCCGGCCTCAAGAGATCATAAGAGATCCCATAGAGACTGTCATTTCTTGTCCATCAACAAGAATTCTAGAATGCTGTACACGACGGATGGAAAATTACATTGTTTATTTGTTTTCTCATGATCACAATATGCCTTTACGCATTAGGGCAGGTAAGTAATCATAGGCTGGATGGAAGAAGAGCTGTTGATGAAAAGCTAGATATCCATTTCTCTTGAAACCTTAATGGGGTTTGGCAAGGTCAAATGCAACCATGAAAATCACAGTTTGCTTCTATATCAGTGTTTCTCAACCTCTGCAGATTTCAGATGTGCAAATCTCAATTCATGCTGGCTGAGAAATTCTGGGAGTTGATGTCCACACATCTTAAAGGGTGAGAAACACTGTACCAGAGCTTTGTAGCAGGGGTTGAATAATCTGAGATTCAGCACCAGTTCCCTTAGTGATCCCCACATTCTTAATTCCCTAATGTTGATTAGTATTGAAGGAATAACCTGTATCAGGTGTCTATGTGAAGGGCTCCTAGGTACTCTCTGAGCTTGGTTGTTTTCTTGCAGATGTTTCATTATCCAAACTAAGTAACATCATCTGTGCTAGTAATCATTCCCATTCCTTACTCGCACCGATGATGTTACCTACTTGGATAATGAAATGTCTGCAAGAAAACAACCAAGCTCAGAGAGCACCAAGGACCCCTCATTTCAACCCAGCTACAAATATTCTCCATTATCAGGAGTCTAAGTTGTAGAAGACAACTGGATAAAAACAGGGTCTAAGCTCTCAGGGTCTCAACTGAAGCTGTCAAGCTATTTACAAACAGTTAAAAAGTTGTTTTCTCAGAGATTTAACACAAAATGTTTTTACCTAACTAGATATGAATACATCTATTTTAATAAACCTGACTAGGATCTAGGTTAAGAATAGGAGCCTAGCTTCTTATTCTGGAGGTTAAAACCTTAACCCCACATTAAATAATTTGTTCCTTTACAGAAAGAAGGGAAAGAAATAATCTCAATTGCTACTATTCCATACAAAGTTTCACAGACATACACTGCAGTTCCAAAGAATATGATCTCCAGGTATATTGTATGTTTATGAATCAGATCAATCATAATGTGACAAGTCCAGCTATGGTCCTACATTTTGTACCAGGTAAGAGAGAATGCCATTGCATAAATCAGTCACTAAATGCATGCAAGTCAATCTTATTATCTCTAGTATGAACAAGTTTGCTTGAAAAATAACTGGAGAACAATAACAGATAATTTGTTCATGCTGGGTCTTTTACATTTTGCATTTTTCTCTGAAGATTGATTTTCACATTATAGAAAAATGGGAGAGAAATTTTTTCTGTTCCAAAAATATCTTGTTCTGCACTTCCTCACTGGAAAACAGGAAGTTTAATATGAAGACATACTTACTTCCCTTTTCCTTCCAAATTTGAAGCCCTACATAATTGTGTCCTTAGAAAAGCCTTTAACATCTAAAAGTTTCCATCTGATAAGCACAAATTTCATTAAAATAATGAAGTCATATACTGCAGACTAGGGAACCTGGCAAATATTCATGAGTCCTAAGATAAGACAAAGTGTTATTGTGTGTGTGTGTGTGTGGGATTCTCCGTGATCAACTCTTCACACACTTTAATTGGAATAGATTACAGGATTTTTCAGTTAAAAACAATTTCTTTGTAATGTAGTAAGAAGCAGATGTTTTGTTCATATGTGCAATGGAAGATTTCTTATTCCTGACAAACTGTACCTAGCTTTATAAATATGTAAGTAGACATCTGACTCAGAAAGCAAGATGTAACTTTTAAAAATCTTTTTTTTCCCACAGCAAAAAATGTGGTGTGCAATTCCTCAGACATTGGTGTGGGAGCAAATGAAGCGCAGATCATAAAACCTTGCTTAAATTTCCATGGGACAAGTAACTCTGTGAGAGGAAACATCACTTATAGATGTGATCGTACAAAATGGACTGTTCATAGAAACAACTGCCTGGCTGGTCCCATCAATAACCTTTTGGATTCTGCTGAGGTAATCGTGCTCCAGTCTCCACAGTGAGCCCAGGCCAAGTAGGGGATTTGAGGTCTATTGAAACAAAATGCTCTGAGAATTGAGGTCAATGGATGAGGCCTGAGTGACCTTCCCTTTAGTTCTTCAACCTGGTTGTTAGAACCAAGTGTTTTCTGCCTCATAGGGAGGACTGATTATCTCTTTTACTGATGTTGTCTAGGAAGTGCGAAGTCCCAGTAGCTTTGATTAATGGTCAAGAACATAGATTCATTTTTCCATCTCATTCCACAGTCTTCGAACAGCTGGACAGCACAAGTGGTCCTTGGTTTCTGAATGAGACTGACATTGCCATCACTAACAACATGGCCATAAAGTGTCACATCGCATATGCTGCAACATTTTATATGTTTCTTTGTTCAACAATGTTGTAACTTCGAATGACCACTAAATGAAAGGTCGTAATTCAAGGACTACCTATACTTCAGCAAACTACACAGCAAACTACCTGTGTGTGTGTGTGTGTGTGTGTGTGTGTGTGTGTGTGTGGATATAGATATAACTACCTATTTCATTAATTTGACTTTAAAATATACACACACACACACATAAGCATACATATACATGCATACATATAAATCAGTAATATATTTACATATATTTGCATATGTCAAGAAATATCACCACTCTCTGGAAGGATATGTAAGAATTCTGTCCTAGATTAGACTATTGTCCAGGTCAGGTTGACAGTCTGGTTCATCAGGTGAGCTCAGCTTTTTCCTTCTGACTCTCTGTAGAATCATTAAAGTTAAAAAGCAGAGTTCCATTATCACACTCTCTCTAGAGGTTAATTAACATGTCATTTTTATTTATTTACATAACTTATATAGCTGCCTATCTTATTAAATGATTCTAGATGTCTCAAAACAAGAAAATAAATATTAAAAACAAAAGCACCCTTCTCTGCAGATGACAGACCAAACCAACCCCCCGGGTTAACCCTCATCCTAACTCAATGATAGAGGAAGGCTAAAAGGATAGGGATCCCTCAGATTGTAGCCACTAACCTTTTAGGATTGGGGTGACCATTGAGAAGGCATGCCGTATCAGATACAACATTTAAGGACTTGAAGCATGCCCTTCCTACCTAATGTAATATGATAGATATATACCTTCAGGATGAGGTACTCCCACAAATAATCTGGCCCTATGTCATGTAAGGCTTTAAAGATGATAACCAGCACTTTGAATTGCACCCGGAAGCAACTGAGAGTCAGTGAAGCTCACACAGCACTGGTGAATTCAGGTGATCTATCAGGCATCCAAAACTATGTGCTGCTACATTCTGGATCTGTTGCAAGTTCTGGATAGTCCTCAAGGGCAATCCCGTGTAGAATGCATTGCAATAAACAAATGGGAGAAGACTAAGGCAGAAATGACCATGAGCAAAACCTCCCAGTCCAGGAATGGGTGAAATTGGTAGGCAATATGAATTTGTTTAAGGGTTTCCCTGGCCCCAACTGCCACCTGCTCTTCTAGCAGAAGCCACAAGACTAGGAAGGCCCCAAAATTGCATATCAGATTCGGGGGGCGTATTACTCCATCCAGAGTCAGAGATACCAATTGTCCTGACTTTAAGGGGCCCAAACTATGTGACCATTCCATCTTTCTGGGATTGAGTTGCAGCCAGTTTCTCTCTTCTCCTCTCAGATTTTTACACAGGCATTGAGCCAGCATCTGAACAGTATTGTCAGGGGGTGGGTGGGGGACGGACCTAATTATTGAGCATAGCTGCACTTAATAACAGTTGAACAGACAGCATACCACAAAAAGTCTCACTTTAGGATTCAGAGGTTTATTAGAATTTAAAGCATAGCAAACACCAAAGACTTACATTAATCATATTGCAATGAAGGTCAATCAGACAAGCAGTCAAATGGGTCAGCTTGAAGCTGATTGGCAGCTTCCTATTTTTCATCTTTGTCTTTTATATCTTAAAACCACAAACCATGTGAGTTTTGGGATCTATCCCTGATGTCATCAAAACCGAGTCAGTTTCTCCTTAATCATGCAATGTTGTTTTACTGCTAACCTCAATCTTATACTGTTGCTCTTTTGCCAACTACAATCTTGCAATGTTATCAGTTGCCTAGTTCCCTATTCCCTAGAACCTCAGTTCCTCATATTCAGTAGAACAGGAACCAAAGGTGCGGGTAAAGAGGAACGATACCTTAAGACATACTTTACAAAGGAAATCACATATTAAGACATGATTCTAAGTGTGCAGATTATTATTCAAGTTTAGTTTTCTTGTAAGTACTCAAGGTTAAATATTCTGTCTTTCTACCCACACTTGTTTTACAAAATGGTCTTTTCATGTTAGCCTATGCTCATGTTGATAAACTAGCAACCCGTGAGACTCCTTAGTCAGGCTCCATAGAAATACCTCAGATTCCATAAACTCTGACCAAAAAGCACCCCCAGGCCCATGACCTCCCATCAGAGACCCATTTTCCTTTTTCAGTATCTTTTGCCTGGCATCAGCACACTGATGATACCAAATTCCAAACTGCCAGATGACCTTTCCTGATGGCTTCATATAGATAAATAGGAGGGGAGAGAAACCCAAGACCTGAGTCACCTCACATAGCAGGAATCTGGGACTGGATCTCTCCTTCACCACCAATACTGTCTGGTACCAGCCACATGGAAAAGGGTACCATTGCCAAGCAGTGCCTCTTACTCCTAATCCCCAGAGCCAGTTAAACAAGATTCTATGTGTTCCGGACTAGCAGGCTCGAAAGCCTGCAACTCTGATTGGCCTGCGAATAGCAGATCATGATTGGTAGCCACAGACTGATCCGATTGGCTAGTAAACGGGCTGCCGCGATTGGCCCAGCCAAGAGCGGCAAACTCAAATCGCCTTCTTTGGCTGCCTAGCCACAGCCAGCCCTATATAAGGGGCTGCTGCGGCTGGGATAGCTTTGCTCAGATCTGAAGTCACTAATAAAGAGCTTTAGTTACTATCTGAGTCTTGCCTCCGTTCTTGAACCATCCTCCCAGATCTAACACTGGCAACGAAGGTGGGATGCGGAGGCAACGAAGTCTATTGAACACAAGCTAATTGAAGGAGCACGTGGCTGACAGAGCGCAACATTGGCGACATGGCCAGCAGCGCTATACCACCCGCCCCATTCAATCCAGCTAGCGAGGACTGGGACTCATATATGGACAGGTTTCAAATGTTCCTAGAGTCCAACAACCTCAAGGATGCCACGCCCAGGAAGAAACGAGCCGTTTTTCTAACGCATTGCGGACCTGCCTTTTTAAAATGGCTAAAGCACTAGCGAAACCAGCTGAAGTTAAAACGATGGACTGGGACACCCTTGTTCCCATCCTTCGCAACCACTATGCCCCAGCAGTACCGACTCTCATTCGCAGGCATGAGTTCTATCAGAGGGACCAGCGTGAAGGTGAGAGCGTCGGGGATTTTGTGGCAGACCTGAGAAACCTGGGTGGTTTATGTGGCTTCGCTAATCTCGAAGAAGCCATGAGAGACAGAATCGTCCTTGGCCTTAGAGATCCAACTGTTCAAAGCAAGATCATGGCCAAAGGAGACATCTCACTTGCAGATTCCATAGAGACGCTACTGCGGCTGAAGCCAGGTGAAAATCAGCAGCACGAATGCGCCGAACCAGCGGGACCAATTGCCAACCCACCAACGATGCTGGGAAACCTTCAGACAAGTACACATCGGCCACCCATCATGATGATATCAAGTCATCCTCAGACAGTGAGGAGGAAGAAGTCCACAGACTCCGGTCAGAACGTGAGCAACGGGACCAGCGGGGTTGTAAATTGAACTACCAATGTGCCGGATGCGGTGGGAACCATCCACGATCCAAGTGCAGATTCCTAGATGCCATTTGTCGTTTTTGCGAAAAACGTGGGCATATTGCTAAAGTATGCAGAAACAAAAGAAGTTCCAGCCCCAGACGGAGAGGGAGCAGTCTGAAAAGAACCGAGGGCAACCCCACCACACAGAGGGACCACCCTAGCAACCAGTGGAACCAGTACAACAGACCCCGAAGGTTTAATGGTATGCCCAGACAAGAAGAGGCTCATCAAACATCACCATTGGCCACGCTTCATCTCTTGACACAAAGAAAATTCGTGTAGAAGTCACCATTGAGAATAAACCGTGCATCATGGAAGTAGACTCCGGGTCTTCCCTATCTATGGTATCCTGGAAAACACTCAAGCAGCTGATTCCCAACATCCGACGCCAAGACCTCAGCAGTCAGAGACTAAAAGATTACCAGGGCAACCGGATTCCAGTTGCAGGTACCAGGCATTTCCAGGTCTCTTTCAAAGGACATACTGCAATACTACCACTCACCATTGTCGATAGAGACCGGCCAAGTCTACTGGGCCTTCAGTGGTTTGCGCCATTAGGAATTGGAATGGCTGGCATCCATCATACTGAAGACGATGACTGGGAAGCGGCCCTCGTCCACAATTTCCAAGAAGTTTTCAGCGAAAACTTAGGCAAGTACAAGGGGTCCCCTATTTCGTTTAATCTTCGCCCTGACATTGCGCCTATTCACCTAAAACCACGCCGAGTTCCTTTTGCTCTCAAACCCAAAATTGATGAGCAACTGAACAAATTAATTGCGCAAGGCGTGTTAGAGCCCATTGACCACGCCCGATGGGAGACACCAATTGTAACCCACATAAAGCCTGACGGGTCCTTGAGAATCTGTGGAGACTACAAGGCCACCCTCAATCACGCACTGCAACAGAGCGCCTAGTTGTTCAGCATCTCCTGCATTCACTTGGGCGTAGCAAAATATTCGCAAAACTAGATCTGGCCCAAGCGTATCAACAGCTGCCAGTTGATCCCGAGACTGCAGAAGCCCAAACTATAGTTACACATCGTGGCGCATTCAAATGTAACAGGCTCCAGTTTGGAGTAAGCATAGCACCAGACATCTTTCAAAGCCTGATGGAGAGACTATTGCAAGGCATAAAAGGGGTTGTGCCCTATTTTGATGACGTAGTAATAGCAGCCCCAATGAAAAGTCAATTAGAGAAATGCCTCAGAACAGTCCTACAAAGGTTCAAAGATGCTGGCCTCAAGGTTAAGAAGGAAAAGTGCCAGTTATGCACAGAAAGGGTAGAATTTCTTGGCTACCTTCTTGATAAACAAGGAATCCACCCTACAGAAAAGAAATTGGCAGCCATCAAAAATGCCCCAAGACCCAAAAACAAAACTGACCTTCAAGCCTTCCTGGGACTCATTAACTTTTATAACATTTTCCTACCCCAGAAGGCAACTGTTGCTGAACCCCTTCATAGACTCCTCGATAAAAGGGCCTCCTAGATTTGGGGACGACAGGAGGAACATGCATTCCAGCAAGTGAAGGACCTTCTCACTTCTGATGCAGTGCTAATACAATATAACGAGACACTTCCATTGACTGTTACTTGTAACACCTCACCTTTTGGGGTGGGGGACATTCTGAGCCACGTCCTACCAAACGGGTCCGAAGCACCAATTGCATTTTTTTCGAGAACTTTGTCAAAGACAGAAAGAAACTATAGCCACCTCGATAAGAAAGCCCTTGCAATTGTTTCTGCGATCAAAAGGTTTCATGAATATGTATATGGGAGATCATTCTCCATTATCACGGATCATAAGCCATTACTTGGCATTCTGGCAGGCGACAAACCTACCCCA
The DNA here is from genome assembly GCF_900518735.1 of Pseudonaja textilis. The sequence continues at coordinate 1,179,337 of NW_020769344.1, read as the reverse complement.
CACATTCTTTCCCCCAGAATGAAGCAGTGGTCAGAATTCCTAGCTGCCTACGACTATCAACTAAAACATCGCCCTGGAAAATCTATTCCTCACACTGATGCCTTGAGCCACTCTCCACTACCCCAACTGCAAGATGACCCAGCTCCCAATACTACAAATCGAGACAATTCCCTCACCTCCACTAACGGCCCAGGACATCGCCTTTGAAACCAAAAAAGACTCATGTTTGGCACGAGTTCTTGGCTGGGTGGAGAGGGGATGGCCAGAAAACGAGTCCAAGGAAACCTTTAAACCATTTAAAAATAGACAGACAGAGCTTTTCTCGCAAAGAGGGTGCGTATTATGGGGAGACCGAGTCATCATACCAACTAAACTACAAAAAAAAGTCCTTCAAATGTTACACGATGGACACCCGGGCATCGTGCGTATGAAAGCGCTGGCAAGGAGCTATGCCTGGTGGCCAGGTATGGACAAACAAATTGAAACCTGGGTCGCCTCCTGTAACAGATGCCAGGAAAACCACTCAGCCCCACCAAAAGCTCCACCAGCAGAATGGGAAACACCCAGAGGTCCCTGGTCGCGTATTCATATTGACTTTGCGGGAACTACTAAAGGCCACACTTTCTTAATAACTGTAGATGCATATTCTAACTAGCTCGAGGTAAATAAAATGAAAACAACCACTACAGATGCAGTCATCCAGAAATTAAACAGACTCTTTGCCACACACGGCCTACCCGATCTCCTGGTATCCGACAATGGGCCCCAATTTACTGCCTTAGCCTTCGAACAATACCTAGCTGAACAGGGCATCCGACATGCGCTCACATCGCTGGCTCATCCAGTGGCGAATGGTAGAGCTGAATGAATGGTTCAGTTCACAAAGAAAACCCTACAAAAAATGGAACAAGGTAACATCCACGATAAAGTCACTAGGATGCTCCTTCTCCAGCACATCACACCTAACAGCATGACTAACAAGAGCCCAGCTGATTTCCTGATGGCCAGGAAACTCAGATCGCCTCTAGACCGCTTGCACCCTGCCTACACCCTGGAAAAGCTGCTGGGTTCCAGCAGCAACCATCGCGCCTTTAAGGTAGGAGACCTTGTATTTGCAAAAATTTTTTCGGGGGATCCCCTCTGGATTCCTGCTCAAATAACTCAAGTCACGGGCCCCCGCTCCTACCATCTACTAACCACTGATGGCAGAGCATGGAAACACCACATTGACCAGCTATGCTCCAGACTGACCACAACTTCCATCCCTGACCCCAGCCAAGACACCAGAGGGGGAGGGGAAACCGTGAGCCCAGAAATAGAACCAACACCTGTTCCTTCAGAACGAACCCCGAGATCACCACACCATAGCTTGCAATACTCACCAGCTGTAGTTGAACCTGGGCAGATGAACACTTCACCAAGAAGCAGCAGCCAAACAAGTCCAGCGAGCCCGGGGAGCCATAGCAGTAGCAACAAAGCTGAGGACTCAATCACCCCGAGGACATCAGAGGAGAGTCCCAACTATGGCACCGGTTCACCGTTCCAGCTAGATCCAGTAAGCAGTCCATCTGAACCCAAATTTGAACATGGACAATTGGAATTACGTAAGTTGGGTAGACAGGTACAAAGACCTGCCTACCTGCGAGACTATATAACTCCACCCCTTAAATGGAACCGAGAGGGGAGGGGTGTTCCGGACTAGCAGGCTCAAAAGCCTGCAACTCTGATTGGCCCGCGAATAGCAGGTTGTGATTGGTCGCCGCAGACTGATCCGATTGGCTAGTAAACGGGCTGCTGCGATTGGCCCAGCCAAGAGCAGCAAACTCAAATCGCCTTCATTGGCTGCCTAGCTGCAGCCAGCCCTATATAAGGGGCTGCTGTGGACGGGATAGCTTTGCTCAGATCTGAAGTCACTAATAAAGAGCTGTTGTTATCTGAGTCTTGCCTCCGTTCTTGAACCATCCTCCCATGGTTGATGGTATCAAAATCTGCTGAGAGACTCAGGAAAGTCAAGCTAGAGGCACCAGCCCTATCCTGAGTCACAAACACATGTTCTTTTCTCTGTCTTACTTATACTGTAGCCACTCTGGGCAGAAAAGGACTGGACATTATGAGTTATCACTCTCAGTGTTATTACCAACCTGCTTTAGCCAACTCCACCTCCCACCTCCAGCGGTCTCCAAAAGGAAAAACAGTAAATAACTATGGTATCTTCTTCAAAGTTGATTGTCTCTTTAGCTGTGGCAATTGGACATTGTTAACTTGTGAAGACTTAAGGGAATGTGCCTTCATTGTCAGGTCACAAGCAGGGTTCCCAAAATTCAGTACTTTTATTTTCAAGCAGCCAAAGCTGTTTAGTTTAGCTGATGATCCAGCCGTGTCATCTAATTTGTCTTTAACATGTTTAATTCTAATTCTAGTCTTTAGCTTCCAGTCCAGATTCCCAGAAGAAGTTGCCCGCATTCCTTAAAGAACTGAAAGAAACCACCAAGCAGACACAGGAGAAAATAAACAAGTCTGCTGCAAACTTAAATGCTGTTCTTGAAACCCTGACTTTGGTATCAGTAATACCAGTAGAGGCGAATGAAGAGAATATGGCAGTAAGTGGCAAACGGCTTGGGGGTACTTTACTTGTTATATACTTGAAGGGAGTTAATATCAATATCGAAAGCAGAATAAGAAACAATAGCACTTTTTTTAAACTTGAAAAGTCTTAAGTGTCTACAGAAGGAGTCAATCCTTATGACCTTTTAAACCAACTTTCCCCATCCAGAACTCCTGGACTTCTTTTCAGTATCTTTTTTTTTTAACAAATTTTATTAATTTTCAAAGACAATACACAGACAAACAAAACATAAAACATAAGAACATAGAACATCTTTTCTAAAAACTGCTTAACAAAACAAATAAAACATCTTATTTAACATAATTCTAAATTATCACGTTTCCATACAAACACAATTTAATACGCATCTTATATATTCAACTTCATATCTTATTACTCTTTTCCAACTTCTCACTATTTCTTCCTTTATTTCTGTTCAATTTTATTCATTAAACCTATACTTTCATCTATTTCATATTACTATATTTCGTATTATTACTGTTTCATATGTTCTTATCCAACATCATTAATCCTCAATAAACAAACATAAACAAACAAAATACATAACATAAAGACATAAAACTTCTTTTTAGAAAGCGGCTTAACCCCGGGTTACAACTTTTTGTACAGACATAAATCAAATTCATGCTCACCTTATATACTATTTCATATCTTATTTAACGTTCTATATTTTCCATATGTCTTCTCCCCTCTTTTCACTCTCTTAATTCTATTTTATTTATTTAATCTCAATTTAAATCATTATACTTGTATCTTTTGTCCGTTCTTTTTCAATTATCTATTTATCTTTTCTCTTTAGCACAAACTTTTTCCTGTAATCACTGGTTGAAGTATGACACCTTTCTATCTTTCCCCCAAATTTAACACTTAAAATAATACATAGTTTCTATTCTGATTCTGCTTAGTACATTCTACATAACGTTTTAAAATATAAAACATAATGACCTTATAGTATATTAAAAATAATGTTCCATAACAAATTAATTAATTAAACTCTATTAATTAAATCTTAGAGATTTTACACATTCCCTACAATATTCTATTAACACATATGTTATTCCAATTTTCTAACTCTATTTCATATACAAATACTACAAAACAATCTTATATATTTTTGCAGAATCTCTTTTTAGATTATATTTTACCCTTTATCTCTGAAAAAAACTTGTTTATTAACATCTTGTTTTAAGCCTTTATAACTTCCCTTCACTCTTTCCCTTCCTTCCTTGTCAAATCTAGCCTTTTTACCCCCCACCCTCAATCTCCAGCCTTTTAGTTTCCCCTCTCTGTTGTATTCCTCTTTTCTGTTGCTTTCTGACATCATATCGATTTTTCACCTTATTTTTCCCTTTCTTGGTTGTTTTTTTAGAACTTAAATTCTCAATTTTCTTTTCTTTTTTACCCTTTTCTTTCTCAATTAAAATCATATGTCCATTAAAGATGGCTTCTTCATCATCATCCCAGCCTTCTTGTTATTGCATTTCCTGATAAGTAGAAATCGCCATTTCTAAGAAGCGAAAAATAGATCCAAAGGAGCCCTTGCCGCCTTCTTCCTCTTCTTTTAACTTTTCAAATTGCATTTTCAGTTCTTCAACAGATACCAATGTGAAAATTTTTTTAAACAATCCAAATGTTTTCTTAGTCTTTCCAAAGATAGTTCACAAAAGTCCCAAAGTCATCAAACAATCAAAGTCAGCACAATCAGCACAGTCTGTTTCATTTAGCACTTTCTTCTACTTTCTCTTCCTGGGGTAGAATTCAATTACACAATTCCAAGGTATTTTTGGGGAGTTTTATTGCAATTTAATCTCTGATCTTATAAAACTCCAAGCAATCTCTTTCAACAAATCTTGGTTTAAATCATTTACCTCTCTTCCTTCCCACTTAAAGCACAAAGATTTTAATTTTTAAATGTCAGTATTTAGAAATGTAATGTCCCCTTGGCTTTAATTTTCAAAGTTAGTACCTTCTGCTGCCAAAGCGGGTATTTCCGATTTCCATCTGCTGTCTCCGTAGGGAAGGAAAGTGAGGAGAAAAAAAACCCTTTCCCTTTCACTTTCAACTGTAGCTTTACGATCATCTGGGAAACAATGTATCACTTAAAGAGCCAAAGTTCCAGGGTATACAGATGTTGATTGTCATCCCGGTTCAGCCAAAAGCTTTCACTTTCTTCACTTCCTCCTGCACAAAACTTGTCCAGCTGAGAGGTTCTTTGTGGCGGCCATTGCTGACCACCGCTCCACCACCTTCGGAAAAGGGAGTTAAGCCGGCTGGGGAAGGGGGTTGCGATATCCCCAGACCCCTGCCTGGATCTCCCCTCTCTTCAGTTATCCCTACAGGATAACTATAGCCTCCCAATCCAATTGGATCGAAGGCACTCCGGCAGCGAGCGCGGCAGGGATCGCGCACAAACGCGAATTCCTGCCGCCTCCGAAGCCTGACAAACCGGAACTCCTCTTTTCAGTATCTTTGTTCTAACCCAAACCTTGTTCCAAAGAAACAAACACCAGAGGTAAAAGCAAAACATTTTAATGCTTCTCTGCGAATTCCGTTCATTCACAGTTAAAAGGCTATGAAAACTAATTGTCTCTGATAAGAACGAGCCTTGTCAAGGTTGTGCAAGGCTGCCAAGAACACTAGATTAAGTTGCCAGAAAATATTCAAAACAAAAAGTCTCCAAACACAAACCAGGATAGTCCGAACATCCACAAGGCTTGAAGTGCAAGAACATCTTTGCTTCCTGCAAAGAATTCCAGTTTCTCAGGCTGGCTTTTATCTCTTAAGGGAAGGGCCATTACCTTGCAGCCTTATTCCCAAGTCGCCCGTACTTCTGCAGCTGCTTTTTTCTTTGAGCAGCCCTGCGCGCATGCGCACTGGGCACAGGGTCCTCAGGGTCCTCTGCATCACTGCTGCCAGCCTCCACAATCTCCAAAGGCAGCATTCCACTCTCTGATAGTCCTGGCCCCATCCCTGCATTACACACAGACTCCTTATTCAAGCCCTCACTCTCCGAGGCCTCAGCATTCGCATCTGCTGCCGGCGAACCACAACAATTTTCTCCAAAATTTCCTAACTGCTCAGTTGGTCTCTGCCAACACTACTGAAACCCCAACTGATTCCTGGCCAAGCTCTCTTTTGGAGCATTATTTCTGATGATTACATCTGAATGCATATACGTTCATAGAGATACACAAATGGGCCATGCACAAACACATTTTCTTAGGTGGGTCAAAGCTCCCTGACTGGGACTGACTGATGACAAAGTGAGAGCACTGTATAGGATTTTTGTGTTCATACAGTAATTGTTTTCTATTTAATGTTCCTTTTTGAAATACTGTAGGATATTTGAAATTACAATAACTATGACATGATGGTAATTTGGGGAGGATCTTGTTAAATTCATGATAAGCTTGGTGATAACCTTAAAATCAGAGCAAAGTTCCAATTTTGATGGAGAAATGATTAAATATTATTAGGGATCTTACGTGGACCCTTACTCGTAGATGCCCAGCTGCTGCTAATAGAGGTTAATGACTAATCCTTTGTATAATTCGCCACTGTTATAATATACTATCATGTCTGAACTTAATTACATATTTCAAGTGTGAGAGGAATTTTAGACTTCAGCACTAGGATTTTTGTGTGGAAGTTGGTAATTGGATTGATATACACTGACAGGAAGAGGATTTTCCTTTAAAAAAAATTATTATTCTCCCCTCCTCCTTTTTTTTTTTTTTTTTGCAGAACTTTGGATCTACTGTCGAAACTATTATCACCAGTCCAACAGAAACTTGGAAACATGTGCAGAATGGGAGCTCTCAATTACTTGGCTCAGTAGAACAATTTATAGGATCACTCCAACCAATTAATCAATCTGTTCCTTCAATCATACATGACAGTCTTCAAATCAAAGGAACTGTTCTTGGGGAAAGTAGTCCCTCCATTTATAACAGCAGCTTTGCTTTTCTCCAGTCTGCAGGCCTCCGGGGAAGTGTGCTGATTGAGGATGTAAAATGTGATACTGAGAAATCAATCATGATAGTCAGTGTGGCTTATTCAACACTTCAACGTATCATTCCACAGTATAGAAAGGAAATGGTAAATAGTTTGGTAATGACAACAGTAATAAGTCCCCGAATAAATGAGGATTTCCAGATCAAAATGGCTTTTGCAAAGCGTGAAAAGGCTATGAGCAATCCACAATGTGTCTTCTGGAATTTCAGTTTGGCAGAAGGAGGAAACTGGGATAACACAGGCTGTGAAACTGAAGATGATGGGGACAGTGTCATTTGCTCTTGCAATCATACAACATCCTTTGCCATGCTCATGTCTCCCTATCAGGAAACTTCACTGGATGAATTGACTTATCTCACTTACATTGGCCTGAGCCTTTCTATAGTGAGCCTGATGATTTGCCTTGGAATAGAACTGCTTGTGTGGAAATCAGTCACGAAAACAAGAATTGCATACTTGCGCCATGTTTGTATTCTGAACATTGCAGTTTCTCTCTTGAGTGCAGATATCTGCTTCATTGTTGTTGCTGCAACACATGACCAAAATTATGAAGTGGAGGGGAATCTTTGCATAGTAGCAACTTATTTCATTCACTATTTCTACCTCTGTGTCTTCTTTTGGATGTTCGCTTTGGGACTGATGCTCTTCTATCACTTGGTCTTTCTTCTACACAATGCAAGCAAGACCATCATGAAAACCATTGGCTTCTGCTTGGGATACATCTGTCCTCTAATAATATCAGTCATCACACTAGCCAGCACCCTTCCATATTCCTCTTACACAAGGAAAAAGAGTTGCTTTCTCAACTGGGAGGAAAGCAAAGCCCTCTTGGCCTTAGTGATTCCTGCCATGATCATTGTTGCTATTAATGCTATTGTTACTGCTGTGGTTATAGCAAAAATATCAAGACGTTCAATTGGGGAAAAGTCCATCAATGAAGAAAAAAGTTCTTTGTACCGAATTGCCAAGAGCATTGGTGTATTGACACCGCTATTAGGTCTTACTTGGGGATTTGGACTGGCCACCGTTGTTCCAGGAAGTCCCAAAATATTCCAGATGTTATTTACGATTTTCAATGCCTTTCAGGTAAGCGGATTGATAATATCAGATGTTTGGAATAGTTAGATATCAAAAACGTCATTGACATTTTCTTTGGGTATCTCATTGTGTTATAATACATACTTAATCTAAACTGAGGGGTGATGCAAGCTGCTCTTTCAATAACATGAAATCTAATGATGTCATTGATATCAGCATCCTAGATGAAGATTGTTTTCAAGAAAAATCACATTGTTCTTGAAAATGGCAAAGCTAATACCGTGTTTCTCACAAAATAAGGCTGGGCCTTATTTTTTTTTACCCCCGAAAAAACAGCTAGGCCATCTTTTCGGGGTTGACTTAATCCCCCCCACCTTTGCATCCTCAGGTGGGCAGGTGGCGACAGCTTGGATGTTCGGGAGACCTTCCACCACCGTTGCTTTCCCTTCTCCCTTGCTGACACGGCTTCAGGCGCTCCTGTCGCTGTCTTCCCTTAACCTTCGAAGGCAAAGCCAATTCTTTTAAAAACGACACCCTACTACAACAAAGCCTCCCCTGCCTGAGAGGGGAGCCCAACCCCACGTGGGGAGGCAAATCTCCCGGGGCCGCAGCGCAGGTTTGGCCCACCTCGGGAGAAGCGCCCAGCCGCCATCCCTGCCTGGCGCTGGGCAGACCGTGAAGAGCTCCGCCTGGGGCGCCCAGCGCAGCTGACAGACAGGCCCTCCTTCCTGGTGGCAGAGCTCTCACCAAGGCAGCGAGCGCCTCCCTGCCGGGCCCTCCGCTCATCCCACCAGGGCCGCACCAGAGCTGTGCGGGCTGGGCAGAGCCAGGAAAGTGAGCTGCGAGCGAGGCGCTCACTGCCTTGGTGAGAGCTCTGCTGCCGGGAAGGGCCCACCTGTCAGCTGCACTGGGTGCCCCAGGCGGAGCTCTTCGCTCTCTGCCCGGTGCCAGGCAGGGATGGCATCTGGGCGCTTCTCCTGAGGTGGGCCGATCCTGTGCTGTGGCCCCGGGAGATTTGCCTCCCCACGTGGGGTTGGGCTGCCCTCTTGGGCAGGGGAGTCTTTGTCGTACCAGTAGTAGGGCGTCATTTTTAAAAGACTTGGCTTTGCCTTCGAAGGTTAAGGGAAGACAGCGACAGGAGCGCCTGAAGCCGAGTGTCTCCTCAGGGCTCCGGTTGCAGGGAGGAGCCCTGGCTGGCCGCACGTTGCTGCACCAAACGCCATGGCATTGCTCTAACGCCTTGGCAGCAAGGGAGAAGGGAAAGCAACGGTGGCGGAAGGTGGAAGGTCTCCCGGTATGAAGTGCCCCACCAATGCAGGCAGCACCATATCCGGGCATGCAACAAAGTACTTCCTAACGGCAAGCCCTCCCTGCCATTCCCCCCCACTCCCCATTTTGCATGTTTAATATGGGCCTTAATTTGGGAGAAGGGGCTTAATTTGATTTTATGCCAATAAAACATGGTGGGGCTTCCTATTGGTGGAGGCCGTATTGTTGGAGAAACACGGTAGTAGTTTTTGCCACCCAGGGATGCTGTATCAGAGAAATAGGTGGCATAAAATTTTAATAATGTTAATAAATCAATAGATTGAATGCATGAATGAGTTCAGTTACCCACTTCTAGAACTTTGGTTTGGCATAGAAATAAGCCAAACTACCTTATGCAGAATAAATAATCATAATTATCTCTGTGGATTTTAATTGGCGTATACTGTTCTAGTCTAAGACCAAACTAAACAAATCACTGAGGGAACTATATGGTATCCAGAATGTATAAAATTAAATAAACAAATAAAGAAGCAATTCTGATCTCTGTCTTGAGAACTGTGGGGAATGCAGGCAGATCTAAGTTACTGTCTCTCCTTGAAACAGACCCTTCTAGACCCAGTGTTAGTAATTTGTTCTTATATTGTCTAGGGGACAGCTCCTCATACATCACTTCTCAGGTTTCCAAATTTTTTTAAAGAGCTGCTGTAATTCCCCTTAGTCAAGTTTTTGGAGACCAAATGTTCATGATTAATTTTCCTATATTCTTCTTTTGTTGTACTTGTCTGTGACCGCAAATAAAGTATTATTATAAATAAAGAAGCAATTCTGATCTCTGAGTCTTGAGAACTGTGGGGAATTATGTTCTCTTTCCTGATTCCTAGCAACCTGTCCTGAGTCAGTTAGTTGTTTCTGAATATTCCAGACCAGAGAGTGATCAGAACATCCATTTTTTTTTTTTGAAAATTTGTTTCTCGTATGGACCAATGTTTTGTTTATCAGCCCTTTTAAATTTTGTCTTAGATTGCTTGCAATTTCTCTACATTGAAATGGGCTATTTTTCTTCATACTCTTCATATTTCATACTTTTTCCTCTGTAATAATACTAGTTGGAAATCAGACATAGTGTATACTTTGTATAGTAGTGTAAGAACTGAAATATGTAATTTCAATCTTTGCATATTTTTCAGGGATTATTCATTCTGTTGGGTGGAACTCTCTGGGATAGGAAGGTAGGAACACAATTTTAGGATATTTACTGTTTTGTATTTATTGTTTTATTTCATAATAAAATTATATGCATACAATTACACGCAACTACAGACATGATTAAATATTAGCATTCATTTTCTTTGAAACACACAGGTACGAGAAGCTCTACTGAATAAATATTCTTGCTCAAGATGGAGTTCACAACATTCAAAGGTAATATTCTTTCTAAATAAAGGACTGGATTTAAACACATCCTTCTAAATGGAGGAAATGACTTGTGTCAATAAAAGGGCCATTCTATGCAGTATCTGGCTTTAGCTAGAGCAGTACATGGTGGATTTAGATTCAAAGATACCATTCCACCTCTGCAAGTGAATCATGAGAAGAATTTGACACTTTATTTCTGCAATTGGGAGATGAAGAAAACTAATTAATCCATGCTGATTTGAAAATAAAAGCAAGTGTTTTGAGAGATTTATTTCTAATTGTGTACATTGTTGGCAAAATGAAAATGTACAAGCATATGTTTTGATAAAACCTCACTACATCTTTTTTATTAATATGTGTTTCCTTTTTGCAGTCAACATCGCAAGGCTTGTCGGCTCCTATGCTTTCCATCAATTCACCTTTTTCAAGAACTTTAAATAATTTGTTTGGTAAAGCAGGTATGTGGTGAAAAAATAGGACAGCAACATTTCCCATTGTTGCTGTTCTGTATTTTTTTTCATCCTCTCAATCCCCAAATATATATTTTATAGGCCAGTCAAATTCCTAACTCTTATACTGTTAAAGAATTCTTAGTTTGTTTATAGAATTGCCTTTAGAAAGATAAAAACTTCATTAAATCATTAAAGATCCAATTAGTTCAACTTTTAAGCTTGGTAACTTTGAAATGTGCATACAATTTGTCTTCTCAGTTATTTATGTAAATACATTCAACATAAATGTTCCTTTTAAATGAACAATCCATTCAGGATCTCTGAGACTTCATTGTCTTATGACTGCAGTCATCATGTCTGGAAAACAGCTAAAGATGATAAAAATGATTCTCTGGTTTGACTCCTTGGCATGAGGGGCCCTTGGTGCTCTCTGAACTTAGTTGTTTGCTTGCAATATATGTTTTGCTACCCAATTAGGTAACTTCTTCAATGCTAACTCTTCCATTGGTCCTGACGTGCGGCGCATCAGGCCAAATTGTGTGGGTATTTTCATTATCTTTGGGTATTTTCTAGATATGATTGAAAGGCAGGCAATGACACAGGAAAGCAATTTGTAAAAGACTGTTGATTACAGCTGACAGGTTAAGAATTGAAGAGGACTATGCAGAATTTAGAATTTATTTATAAACCTACATATTTTAATTTTGATGGTCTTATGCAGGCTTATTCTTGTTTGCTTTGATTTCCTCTTAAGCTCAGCTAATGTTGAAAGGCAACTAGGCTTAGGAACTATTTTGTGCTTTATACCATAACTAATAATTAAGCAAGACTTTTACCATCTTACTTCTCTACTCTACAGGAAAATACCAAGTCTCTTCTACGGAATCATCAACTGTATTGTCTGAAAGCACTTCGAAGGCACATACTGTACTGACATGAGTTCTTAAATACCTGCATTTTTGAAAGAGCTCAAGTATTTTTCAAATAATAACTACAGAATAAATAGTGAATAATAGAATGTTGACTTTACAGATTGTGGAAAAGAAATGGCTTTTTAATTAACTTTTTTTTTCTGGTATACCAAATAATGAACAGACAAATAATTGAAATCTTTTAAGCTAGACATTCTGTGACTCAGGTTCTAATGCTATTTTACAGCATTATTTATTTTACAGTATCTTTCAATGTAGCCATGTTTGTTCCAATCCAGTGTTAAAAATGGACCGGTGGGAAAGACATATCACAGCCAAGAGCAAACGGTGTGTGTGCTCGTATAAATTGTAGGAGCAATTTATATGAAACAAATTTTCACTGAAGGTGAAAAAATTGCTAGTGCAATCCTAGAGATGTCAGTTCAGAAGTAAATATAATTTTCAGTGGTTCTCTTCATTTCCTGGTACATCCTTTTCTGGGGCAAACTCCAGTATAAACTCACCTGGGAAGAACTCCATTGAATTTAGCAAGACTGGCTTCTGAGTTAGAGCAATGAAATTGCACTGATCATCTTGTAAATAAACTGGAACATTTGTGTTATCAGCCTCTCCAGAAAGAGAAGCACTTTATTTTTATATTATAGAAACATGTCCAGTTCTGCTACTTGTTTTGCTGAGGAAAAACAAAGGGGACCTTTTTTTGTAAATATATATTTATGAGGATATGACTTAATAAAACCTGCTTGTCCAGAATTTTTTAAAGTGTCTTGCTATTCTTTCATGATTATCTTTATGGGCTTCTGCAAGAATTTTCTAGAGAGAGGAAGAGGGGGAAAACTGCAACATAGGATATAATTATAATGTGTGTCGGGGGGCGGGGGGGCAGGAAGGGTGGCCAATTTTTCTTCCGGGCATGCTTTGTTAGTGTTATATTCCATGATGAGACAAATACAGTACAGCAGATGAGGGTGAAGGCTTTTTTCTCCGAGCTTGTGGGTTGGTTTCCGTATGTTTCGTTACCAGGCTAGGTAACATCTTCCATGGAGTTTAGGGGATGTCAGTGTCGGTGTTCCTCTGTCAGGTGAGGTCCTAGTGATGGGTCAGCTGTGAGTCAGCTTGAATGAACCTTCACCCTCATCCTACACCTGAGCTACAGATATTCACCATTATAGCACAGTACAGAAGAATTAGGGAATGCTGGGCATTTTTTTAATGTCCACTATCTTCATAAATCTGACAATTCACCTGTTTTGTCAAAAAAAAGGGGAGTGGGTTTCCATGGTGTCTTTCTCAGTCCCATTTGGAGTGGCTGGAACTTAAGCTCACACTTTTTATATGCAAGGAGAATCTTTCTAAGGTGAGTTTCAGAAACTTGACCTTGAAGCATTGGTGAGCATTCTAGAGAATCTGTGGCAACTGCCTTTGGCAACAAGGATGAGGCCAGGATTTGGAGGTAACCCTGTGCAAATTTCCCAAGTTACAAAAGAGCATTCATATTTTAAATTAATAATATCTCTACACTAGCTTGCTAGTGAAAAGAAGCAAACAAATTCATTTTTAGAATATTAAAAAAACTAAAGAGCATATTTTAAAAAGCTCAATTTTGTGACAGCACCTAGTAAACTTTGTTTGATCTCAAAAAGCTAAGTAAAGTCAGGCCAGTTTAATCTTTGAATGGGATGTCAGCAGCGGTGGGCTTCAAAAATTTTAGAAAGGGTTCTCTGCTTTGTTGCTGGGTGGGTGTGGCCATAGCGGGCGTGGCTTAGTCGGCCTCCTGCACCATGTCAGGAGAGGCATTTTTGCCCACTCTGGGCTTTGGAGGCTTTTCTCGAGCCTCCGGGAGGCCAAAAACAGCATCCCCGGGCTCTGGAGGCTCTTTGGAAGCTGGAAACGGGCCTATTTCTGGCCTTCCCAAATGTCCAGGAGTCCCGTTTTTCACCCTCTCCAAGCCTTCACACAGACCCTGCATTTACCTGCATCCAAAATGGATTGTGTGGTGAGTCCTGGGAGGGGAGGGGAGGGGTGGACCAGCCAGGAGTGGGATTTGGAGGATCTCCAAACTGCACATAAACTTAGGTAGGGGCTCTCCCAAACTCCTGCAAACCCTCAGCAGCCCACCCCTGGATGTCAGCAGGGCTGTCGGCTAATCTGAAAAGTTGAAAATAAATGTCCCAGAAGAAGGCAATGTCAGTTCATTTCTGTCAGCTACTTAGAGATGCATGTCTATGAAGTCTACAGGAGTTGAGCTCACTGTGAAGGATACTTTATCTGTATATTTAAGAAAAGAAAGGACTTATATAACCCATTTTTTTCTCCATGCCTTCATCTAAATAATTTAGATGTTGTGAGATGAGATTAAAAGAAAAATTATTTATTGTACCTATTCTAACCCCTTGCCAGAAAAGACCACAGCAGATCTAGAGGCTTCTTATACAGCAAACAACCCACTGATTATTATATAACTCAGCCTCTTGATTTTTGTGCAAGCCTATGTGCTAGCTATTAATAATGCATCTTCCTGCTCTTTGTTGGCGAGAATGTTTCACCTCCAAGGAACAGCAGCAAAATGATGAACTAGGAAGGATACTCACTGAAATAACACAGCAGCCTGCTCTCTGGAACACAACTAAGCAGAGAAAGTAGCACTGCACTTAATGCCAGGGAAGTAGGCCCTGGGAAAGGAAATTAAATATAATTTATTCTCCACATCCATAGGACTGCAGGCAGCAAATGAGGGATGGAGGTGGACAGGATAGTATAGGAATGGTAGACCAGATACCACCCATCCATCAAAAGGAATATGAAACAGACCCACCAGGCCCATACTATATATTGATGAGGTGATATATGAGGTGATATATGATGACAGTCCCAAAATGTTTCTTGGAGGGGCATTTCTGCCAGCTACTATAGAAACGACTATGATGGTTATTGTAAGATTTCCAGAAACTCCACAGCCAGCAGAAGATTCCAATGGATGGGTACTTCCACACTGTCTAGAGGAAGATTTTGCTTGGGGTGCATTTGGATAAAAATATTTTTAAAAAGGAAGAGAGACATAATTTACAAGAAAACCTGAATATCTGGTCAATGGATTGCTTTTTATTGCAAGTACTGCTCAACATCTTCCTCTACCTTTCCCTTACCATTTTTAAAAAGGGAGTAAGATAAAGATTATGTTTATAGACACAGCACACACTGTTCCTTCACAGAAACACAAAATTAAAACTTGCACTTGTAAACAAACTGGGAAAAAAGTTAATATTTCACATGTCATGAGCACACATTATGTCTGTAATCTATTTTATGGCACATACTTAACTTTATAGCAGCATATTAAACAATTCTTTCTGTTTGCAATTCAGACCTCTATCTAATCAAACAAAAAATCATATCTTGTCATTCTGGGCCTACCAACATAGTATATGCAATAAATTTCCCTGGTAATTTAAAGGTACACACAGGGGAAAGAAAAGAAAAGCAGAAGTGAAAAGCTGAAGGTACCTAATTTCATAACGTTCAGAATATTATTAAAATTGTCAGACTGACTCTCTAATCCATCACAGCTGCAAGGAAGGCGAAATGCAGCTATTTGTATGGTTGCTGTGTGGTTGCCATTACCTGGCTATGTTTCTCACATCTGATTTTTTTTTAAAAGCTTCATAGTAAATATAACGGTCAAGGAATAACACAGTATTGCATGTTCCTGTGTTTAATATGATGTATTAATCTATTTATTTCACTGGACCATGTCCCTGTAAAAGTATCACATCTAAGAGTAAACATGTAGAGTAAAAGTGCTACAATATATCCTAAACGTGCCATGTCTCAAAGTAGCTTATTGAATTGTTCTTGCAAGAGGATTCTCATAGAAATTCAAAATGAGAAATTTAAAAATGGCATGACCCAAGAGAAAATATCTTGGGTGCTTGCAATTAATTTCCCTTTGATGTTTTCAAAGATGTCATCATTCTCACAGGGATTTGGGTTCAACTCATTTGCTGGTTGGATTACCAGCCTTCTGAGGTGGTGGGGGGGGGGGAATCTCCTCTTTTGTTCTAGAGGATTATTTTCACATTTGACAAATACTGGTAGTGTAAAACCAAGTATCAAATGTTGAGTTTATAAAATGGAAGTTGTTTCATTCCTTGCATTTGTGGGTGCATTTGGAGAGATACACTGTATTTTTTTCTTCTTAGGTAGCAACAGAAATCATAGCTTAATTATGTTAAATAGGTACTCAATGAATAGATATTCAGGAATTTCTTTGGTTCCTAAATTCTGATTACCTAGAGAGTTATCTGATGGCTAAATTTTGTGGCAACATCTTTTGTTTTTACAACCTGGCTTTGAGGTGTCTGCCCACTCTGGAAAAGCATGGAATTACATTTCTGCTTTGGAAGAATATAGTGAAACAAAAGCAGTTTTTTTTCTCCGCCACAGCAGCAGCGAAATGTGTAATAGCTATAATTTAATAATTTAATATGTGCTGATAAAAGCATATAACCACTCAACTCACATAACTAAATCAAATCTCTTGTATTTTTAAAGAAATGACTGCACAAAGTTACTCTAGTAATCTTAGATTGATTTGCATAATTACCATGCAAAGTTTCGACTTCCATCAATATTTTTCATCCCCAACCACCACTGGTGACTTCATATTATTTTAAAGAAGAATAGGAGACACTGACATTTGCACTTTGGTTAGAAAATCCAGGACACAAGACATCCGCTTCTCTCCCCCACCCTCCAAGCACTGATATTAACATAAATGAAATGGCCAGGTCTGTAGATAAAAATTTTGTCCTACTGAATAACACCTGTACTGTACCTCTTAGATTTGAACGTTACCATTTTTTCACCCTGGGGGTGCCTGCATAGATCTAAGACTCAGGAACCATAATGTTTGCCATCATTAAAATGGATGAATGAATACTATACTTTCTCTCCTTCCATGATGTAAGCTTAACAGGCTTTTGTGCCTATTTAAAGCACTGTAGTCCTTTGTGTTCTTTAGAGAAAATGTTCCTGAATCAAAACGATTAAGCACAATTAATCTGTAAATATTTGTGAACTGCCTCAGTAAAAATTAGGTGAGAATGAAATTCATAACAGATGTTGAAAGTCCTCTATTACCACAGGGATCACAGATCATATTGTATATTACTGAAATATGGCAGTTTTTACTGCATCAGCTTTTTAAAGTGATAATAATTCCTAGGAATCGATAGCTCCAGTCCAGCTCTTTTATTGCTGTTCTGAAGACTGGGTGAGGGAACTGGCACTGACACATACTAACTGGAATTCTCCTGGATTAAGTCAGTGATTGGCATTCTCTGTTCATTTCCCTCTCTGGGGTTTCTGTTCAATTTGGTCTCGAAGAGTGTACTTTATGTTGAATTCTCAGGACATACTACAGATGCTTTTATATTCAGCCCACTCTGCTGCCATTTAGTCAGTCTCTTTTTGCTGAAGATGTGGCTCTCATTTAAATGATGAGGACTCTTTACAGATTAACAGAGTTGGAAGGGACCTTGTAAGTCATCTAGTCCAACCCCCTGCCCAAGCAGGAGACCCTACACCATTTCTGACCAATGGCACTCCAATCTCTTCTTGAAAGTCTCAAGCGATGAAGCTCCCACAACTTCCAAGGGCAAGCTGTTTCATTGGTTGATTGTTCTCACTGTCAGAAAGTTTCTCCTTATTTCCAGGTTAAATCTCTCCTTGTTCAGTTTCCATCTATTGTTCCTTGTCTGGCCTACAGGCGCTTTAGAAAATAGTTTGACCCCTTCCTTTCTGTGGCAGCCCCTCAAATATTGGAAGACTACCATCATGTCTTCCCTGGTCCTTCTCTTCACTAGACTAGCCATGCCCAGTTCCTGTAACCATTCTTCATATGTTTTAGTCTCCAGTCCCCTAATCATCCTGGTTGCTCTTGTCTGCACTTTTTCTAGATGCAGTACTCTAGCTGTGCAATTACTAAGGCTTTATAGAGTAGTATTAGTACCTCGATCTTGATTGTATCCCTCTGTTAATGCACTTTAGGATTGCATTGGCTTTTTTGGCTGCTGCTGCACACTACTGGCTCATATTTAGCTGGTTGTCCACTAAGACTCCAAAATCCCTCTCACAGTTACTGTTTTTAAGCCTGGTTTTACCCAGTCTATATGTGTACTTTTGGTACTCCCAGAATAATTCTTCTAGAAAACCTTATGCATCACACAAATGGCTATTTTCTACTTTGCAGGTGTTCGGTATACTTCTGGACTGTTAATAACTTCTTCTAAAGCTGTTGTCCTTTAATCAACAGAATATTTGGTTTCTAAATTGGTGGAAATGTGGACCTACAAACTAAATGAATACAGCATGGAAGGCAGGGCAGTTAATTAGCTATACCCAAGAATGAAGATGTAACTTTTTTTTAATTTGGCTCCTTAAATGTTGAAAAATAACCTGAACTATGTAAAATACCTTAACTTGCCTAATGACAATAAATTCATTAGCTTCATTGCATCTGACAAACACTGGCCATTGCTTGGCAAGAAGGGCGAAATGATGACAGTGAATATTCATTCATTCTTTTGACTTTATTAGTTTTGTTTTTTTATTAATTAGAATTAAAATTCTTTTATTGGCCAAGTGTGATTGGACACACAAAGAATTTGTCTTGGAGAAAATGCTCTAAGTATACATAAAAGAAAAGATACATTCACCAAGAGTCAAGAATCATAAGGTACAACACTTAATAATAGTCATAGGATACAATAAGCAATCAAATCATACTAGGAAACAGTCAATATAAATCGTAAGGATACAAGCAACAAAGTTACATTCATGCAGTCACAAGTGGGAGGAGATGGGTGATAAGGAATGATAAGAAGATTAATAGTGCAGACTTTGTAAATAAGAGAGAAATGTAGCACGGCTGGCTAGGGGATTCTGGGAGTTATAATCCACATATCCTAAAGTCGCTGAATTTGAGAAGCACTGTTCTAGACTCTTTGGTAGCTAAAATGGTTCTGTTCAAGGCTGGGCTAGCTGCAGAGAGAGCTTTATTGACACTTGGCAGTTAAGTGGTGACTCACAAGTTATCTTTTTGCCCTTATCTTTACTAAAATCTTTGAGTGCAGTCATCACAGGCTTTATGTTGATCTGTCCACTTTATCACATAGAGTCTTGAAGTGGACAGTATTGTCCTGAAAGAGAATTGTACATCCATTCATACTTGAGGATGGTGAGGAAGAGAATTGTAAAAAACAACCCATGAACCCTGAATTTACAGAAATACAGCTTTAATCAGATACCATATGTGGGAAAGATTCTTTTCCAGGATTTCTCCCAAGTGGTGAAATGAATTCTCTTCTGAAACTGAAATTGTCTACACTGGCTGCTTACAAAAGGATGTCAACCCACATCCTTTAAAACTAATTTTTAGCAGTTGTTATTGCTGTGTTTATTACTTCATTAAGTATATTATGGACATAAAGTCGGATGATGAACATGGAGTTTGTCAACATTTCTGCTTTTTATATCTTGGAAAATTTTCTCTTTCTCTCTTTCTTTTTTTATAATAATAAAGGCAACAAACATACATAGTACTGCTTCCTCTTCTTATTTTCTTCACAACAACAA
Source organism: Pseudonaja textilis (assembly GCF_900518735.1). Next base: position 1,159,955 of record NW_020769344.1, on the reverse strand, counting down.
CTTTGTGAGATGGGTTGGACTGAGACAGACTATTTGATTTCTAAATATTTTTGAATGTTTAGTTATGCATATGTCATCAGTAGTTATCACAGCTGCACAGGCATATCCTTTAGCCAGATGTACCACTGTACCATTGTTAGAACAAAAATGGGCTTATTAATCTTCTTGTTTATATTTAATTATTAGAAAATCCATCCACATTGTCAAGGAATGACTCTTTTTTCAAAAGCATTAGGAAGGGGAAAATATGTCTGTGGGTTATCTGTAAGCGCAACATAAACTCTCACCACACCAATGTTTTCAATGTTGTTCAAATAGTGGGAGTTACTATTCCATGCTCCAGAAATTCATAGCAATAGATTTGGAACCTCTTTTAATAATTTTAATAAAAGAGGAGAAAAATGTCAACTTGGCACCAAGGTGTTGAGTTTACTATTACAGTGAGAGAATGATCTTGTTCCGGAAGATTGTTTTTTTTAAAGAATTCAGACAGGTCATCTCTTTTTTCCTGAACAAACTCACATATGCTAACTCAAAAAGGCATTGGCCCAAAACAGTAACAGATATTGCTAGGAAAATAATAAAATAAACACTATATTTATCTCCTCTATTTTTAATTTAATAGTTCTATATAAGACTGAATACATGGCTCACGACTGACAGAATAGAAGGAATATTCTTCCTATGTTTGCTTCAGGTTTTCTTCCATCTTTCCTTTATCATTTTCCTACCATAGATTATAGCAGGAGTTAAAACATAGTTAAACATAATTTAACTTCAGGGAAGTGGGATATGTTTTCTCCAAATCTGAAATGTGCCCATGGATTGAGAAGCCAACTAAACTGAAGCCTCTTATCAACCTCTCCTGGATATAATCATGTCTTCTCCCAATCTGGAAATTTGTCAAAGCGGCAAGAGATGTGGGTTGTTTTTTTTTACTAGGGATGTTATCAACTAACCTCTGGACCTGAGAAGAAAGAACCAATAAATACTATGGTTTGGGGATTCTTTAAAGGGTTTATTAGATTGCAATCTTAAATTTATTTAAACATTATATACTACTTAATTTAAATTTATTATGTGAGTGAAGACTTAGGGGCAGTTGCCTAAGCAGTTTCATTTTTCTAGATTAGAAATGCATTTTGGCAGTAATCGTTGTTAAATGTGAGGTTTTAACTGTACTGTATGAAAATGAACCATAGTGAATGATTGATTCATAATCATAGGGAATATATTCAAGTCAGTTTGTTACATATTTCTCAAAGTTGTGCATTTGTTCTGTAAAATGAATAAATACATTATTTCCTGAAATAATATTTTCAAATGAATTCTTGTTCATATAAGACTTGTTCATATAAGACCATTAAGACCAGATCTATTGGTAATGTAAAATTTGATCTAATCATATTTTGTTCATCTTTGTGAACTAATTGATATGAAATTTGTATTGCTTAAATCAAAGATGCAAAAGCATTAAGAGCATGACTATATGCTTGAAGGACCAGTTAAAAGTATTCTGCCTCATTTATTTTGATTTTTCTGAAAAAAAGTAATTGATTAATATATATGAATCTGAATGGGCTAGCTACACAACATAGCTAAGGTACAACTTTAATTAAAAAGCCAAAGTGCGATTGGGCTTTCTACTGATCAATACACTGAAACAATGACTACCCCAACTGTGCTTTTAGTCTGAAATGCAATGTTTAGCAACAACATTTCATTTAAATCTCTTAACGGAAGAATAAATCCTGAATTAATATTTTTCAGTTCCAAAGGAAAACTCATAAAATTGTTTTATCACTGTCAGAATATGTGGGCATGGATTTTGCAAGAAATATTGAGCATGCATCAATCTGAAGTCTGAAAACTTACTGTTTAATTGCTGCCTCACCCACATGAAAAGATATTGACTGACACGCTTCCCTACCTCCTTCAGATTGGTTACAAAATAAGTATATCAGGAGATAAAACCTGCTTGAGTAAGCTTTTCTACTAGGTTAAAACTCACAGAGCCAAGAAAATCAAGTTCATATAAAAGAAGACATTGCAATTTATTTACAATCATTTTAACTGTGGGAAAAGAAATGGTACTTTCCTCTATTACATTCTTGCTAGGCTTTTCCCAAAATAGATACATTCTTATGACATATGAAAATAAGAGCTAAAGGCATCAGTGTTCTACCAATGTTCTATAAACCTGAATCTGAATCTTGGTAAAATGTTGAACTACACTGAACATTTTTTTCATGGCATTCATCTCAACTAAGTATTAGCCAAGCTAAATATAAGCTGTATGATCTCTCCTTACAATATATTTTCCCACTCCAATCCTCTTGTGTTAATATGCCCTCCTCCACTTATTAGAACTTACACTGGGTCATAATTTGCTTCTTGAGAATTGGCAAATAATAAGCAAGAAGTTGAAAAGTCTCTTGTCTACTTGTTCTGTACATATCTCTTCATTCTGCAACTTCTTTGGTTGCCCATGCTTTCTGAGCTAAAAAAAAAAGGCCTCTTTCTTTATGTTTTAATGAAATATTTTCAAATTATTAGAACAGCCACATCTTTTCCAAGTTTGTATTGCTGCTTTATAAATTGGCCTTAGCTGAAAGATTTGAACAGTGCCACAAGATTATTTATGCCGGTGTTTTTCAAACTTGGCAACTTTAAGGTGTGTAGACTTCAACTCCCATGCTGGCTGGGGAATTCTTAAAGTCTCAAGTTTGAAAAACCATGCTGTATGCTATAGCATAATTAGTCCAACTATACTATTAGATAAGCCAAAGTAACCCAAAATTCGGTGCTTCGAACATGGATGCATGGATGGATGTAGAGAGAGAGAGACAGACAGATAGACAGACAGGCAAGTAGGTAGGCAGGAAGGCAGGCAGGCAAACAGACAGACCTTTTGGATGGATGGATGGATGGATGGATGGATGGACGGACAGACAGATAGACAGAATGCGGACAGCGGTGGCACTTTGGGAAAGCGGTGGCAGCGGCTTTTCCCAACGTGCTGCTGCATTCAAGGCACTGGTTCTGGAGCATTACTACAGTCAATGTGTGAACCTGCAGGGCCGGTCCTCGAACGCCCCCCCGCCACCTCTTAGCATCCCCAAGGGGGCCGGAAGAGGGGGGCTAAGAGGCAGCAGGGGGGCGTTGCAGTTTCACCCATTGACTAGCACTGCTCCAATGTGTAAGCGGTGGCATGTTACATGTCGCCACAGCCGCGTTTGATGCGCTGCCCCCCTGCCGCCTCTAAGTGCCCTTCTGCTGGCCCCCTTGGGGATGCTAAGAGGTGGCAGGGGGACGTTCGAGCCGTCGGCCCTGCAGGTTCACCCATTGACTGTAGCACCGCTCTGGACCCTCCTCCTCAATGGGTGAACCTGCAGGGCCGGCTGGCACCTCGAATGTCCCCCTGCTGCCTCTTAGCACCTCTCTGTTGGCCCCCTTGGGGACACTAAGAGGTGGCAGGGGGACAGTACATTGAACACTGCTACGGCGGCACGTAACATGCCACCGCTTCCACATTGGAGGCACCGGCTCTGGAGCAGTGCTACAGTCAATGGGTGAATCTGCAGGACCGGTGCCTTGAACGCCCCCCTGACACCTCTTAGCATTCCCAAGGGGGCCAGCAGAGGGCACTAAGAGGAGGCAGGGGGCAGCACATCGAACGTGGCTGTGGTGGCACGTCACGTGCCACCGCTTCCGCATTGGAGGTGCCGGCTCTGGAGCAGTGCTATAGTCAATGAGTGAACCTGCAGGGCCAGAGCCTTGAACGCCCCCCTGCCGCCTTTTAGCACCCCCCCTGCCAGCCCCCTTGCCTCTTAGCTCCCCCCTAAGGCATCCCACCACCCCCCGGGGGGTGGTACCGCCCACTTTGGGAACCACTGGACTAGACTATAGATTCTACAGGCAGGCGGTTGGGCAGCTAAAGCTTGCAAAGACCCAGCTTCCTCCATGTTGTTGCAGAAGTTTATATAGCAGTGGACTAACTTTTGAAGGTGATTTTCTTTCCAGTTCAAGGGAAAAAGTTGCAGAAAGATTTTCATTCCTTCTTGCTCCTATCCTTCTACTCTTCAGCCTGTAGTTGGGGCAAGGTTTTTAAAAAGGGGTAGAGATTGGAGGGTTTAGTTTTAGTGCTTCATTGGCGCTAATTGAAGCTGCCACCTTTTAGGCAAGTGTCGGCTAGCCTCTAGCAAGAGGCAGGAGAGCTTTGCAGAAAGCTCTGAAAGGCTAGGATATTGGCTCTTTTTCCATTTTTAAACCAGGGGCAGAATTAGGAAAGGCAGCCGTGGCCAGGGTCTTCCTTCCTCATTGTTTTTCTCTCTTTGGCCAGACAGTCAGCTGTGTAGTGGCTGGCATGCCAGGCACCCAAGGGACTAGGTTTTCTTTTACTTGTTGAATATATTCACAGCCGTTCAAAAGATGGGACCTCATAGCTTATGCTAACATTGAAGGAACAGAGGTGTAGAGACAGAGAAAGATGATCTTACAGAAATATGCAGGAAATGTTACTTAGGCAAAAGGGATTGAAGTTTAAATACAGAATGATATATAACATTTGAAAGTGACTAAGGCAAATGCCTGTCCAATTCACTGAACTATAAGGAGGAGGAGGGAAAGCACAATCAGACTTGCAAAGGTTCTGCTATTTTGGCCAGTTTCAGTAAAATTATTTATTTTATTTTTATTTATTTTATTTGTTTGTCAATCGCTTACAAGATAATAGGTATAAGTATAAACATGAGTAAGAATACAGGAAATAGGCATGAATAAATGGGGACAATAGGACAGGGATGGTCGGCATGGTTGTGCACTTATGCACGCCCCTTACAGGCCTCTTAGGAATGGGGTGAGGTCAATAGTGGTTAGTTTGAGGTTAAAGGAATGGGGGTTAGAGGATATAACAATAACATTCCAGGCATTGAGCACTGTTGCTGAAGTCGTACTTTCTGCAATCAAGTTTGGAGCTGTTTACATTGAGTTTGTATCTGTTGTGTGCTCTTGTATTGTTGTGGTTGAAGCTGAAGTAGTCATTGACTGGTAGGACAGATAATTTAGCAGATAATTTTGGGTGCTATGCTTAAGTCCAACCGTAGGTGACATAGTTCAAGATTGTCCAAGCCCAAAATCTCAAGCCTAGTGATATACGGTATTCTGTTGCAAGCAGAAGAGTGTAGTACTCTTCTCGTGAAATACTGCTGGACTCACTCAATTGTATTAATGTCTGATATTCAGTGCAGATTCCAGACAGATGAGCTGTATTCAAGTATTGGTCTAGCAAAGCTTTTGTATGCCCTAGTTAGCAATTCAGTATTACTAGAGGAGAAGCTTCGTAAGTTTAGATTTACAGCTCTTAATGCCTTTTTGGCAATACCGTTACAGTGAGCTCTGGCGCTTAGGTCGGTTGATATGAGTACTCCAAGGTCCTTGACAGAGGATCGTCAATGAGGTCATATCTGCCTAGTTTGTATTTGGTGTACTGATTTTTTTTACCAATGTGTAGGACAGAACATTTGTTAGTTGAGATTTGGAATTGCCAATTGTTTGACCATTGAGACACATAATCAAGGTCGCTTTGAAGGACAGAAAGATTTTATTTCATGTGGATTAGATTTCATGTGGTCTTGATTTCTTGTTCTGGTCTACCTAATGAGGCTACAGGAGGCAAGTGATAAGCAACTGAGTTGGGACCATAGAATAGCAGAGCTATGCTAGGACTACAAGCACAGCTATGAAACCTTAGATAACTGTTTGATGAATTGAATTGGTCTGTTCAGGTGGCGTCTTTCCTCGCCCCTCATAAAACCCGTGCCACTGGCTGCTTTCTGGGAAGAGTGTATATGGTGACAAAGTCAAAGCTGGGGGAAAAAACCACGCTTAAAGCCTTAAGTCTTCCCTTTACTACCTCTATGACCATTTCCACCCACTGCCTTATTAAAAAGTTTCTAGCTGTTGGTGCTGTTCCTTCGCACCCTTACTGCCCAAAATAGCTTTAGGTTTCATAGTGATTGATGTTACTTGCAAACTGCCATGGTATTATTAGTATCCTGAAAGATGGCATATAAGGAATAGTGATCAATGATAAATAGTTCCCTCTCTTTCAGCTTAGTTTTTCTCTTTGTCTCCCTCTAGCTCCCATAAATACCTTCTGGTCAGAAGGAACTGAATATCCATATATATGCCACTTTTATTTAAACATTTGCTCAGTTATAAAGTGACTAAAATAAGTATAATCTCAATTTCAACAGAATTCTCAGCATTTCTAAAACGAATAAACCAAGTGGCATTGTTTCAACAAGTGACTTAAAAGGGGGATTCCAACTATTTGAATAAATCAGGGATATTGGTGCATCTGCTGCTGAGATAATTGGATATGTTATTTATTGTATTCTTATTTCATCCCCCTTCTCAGCAACTCTGGACTATGTAATGGTTTTGGGGTTTTTTTTAATTCCACAAGCCATCATGAATTCAAGGGGAACACTCATTATAATACCTTCCTGAAATTCCGAATTACATTTCTGAAAGAACAGCTTGTCCCAATCTAGTAGAAGGCGAGGGGAAAGAGAGAATGGAAAGGAAGTATTTTAAGAGGGCAAAAAGGAAAGGAGAAGGATTCCTGAAAGAGAAAGATGTTGCCCTGTCTAAGACTTGCTCCAGTACAATCTGTCACCAGCATATGTTTACTTTCCAAAAACGTTTGAAAACAAAGTTAATTCTTGCTCTCTATATTACAGCAGATTAGTTAATCCTATTACACAGTACTGCAGACTGCTGGCTAGATGCACACTCCCCTCCTGAAGAAAATATGCCTTTTTCAGACACATGTGGAATAATATACCACAGCTGCTTTCTCAGGAGTAAAAAGAAAAGGACTGGTCCTTTCAAAACTAGAAACTTAAGAGAAGTTGTACTATAAAGCAGGGGACACAGCCATGTTCCTTATATCATCTGAATAATATTCAGAAGTTCTAAGACGCTGAGATAGTTAACTGAACCATAGAACATTTGTTCAAAACATGCTATTTCTTTAAAATTAGGTAGGGCAATTAACTAGGAATCATAGAGTTTCATTTTTATATTCTGTGTATTTTATATTCTGTGTATTCTATATTGTTCTGGTGAACTAGGAATATATCTAACTCTATCCAAATTTAAGGCTAGACTTGAAGATATTTTTTATTTTTGTGATCTGAAATAATTTGAACTCTGCTGCAATCTCTTTATAGACATTATAGACAAAATAGTGCAGCAGATCATTGCCATCTTGTGGTCTTAACAAAACACTGCAGTTTTATTTTGGATTTCCTTTCAACTAATTTGCAGAGGTGCATGGGGTACTTTGATATGAATAGCCCTGCAATTTATCTCCTTCAACACAGAAGATTTTTGATTACTTGAAATTAAGGTTTACATTTTTATTTCTTTTTAATTTCTCCATAGTTGGAATATTTTTACAAGCAATAAATAAAACCAATCTTCCAAAACGGAAAAGAAGGGTTGAATCCTCTACCCATATGTCTATAAAGTGAGATAGAACTTTATAGAGCTTTTTTTCAACTTCCATATACTGATTTCCTAATTGTCAGAAAGGCAACACCTGTTGTGACCATCTCTCTCATACATCAAGGCGTCTCATGGAAGACACCTTGGGGCAAAATAGGAGGAGGGAAGGTTTGAAACCTCCATTCTTACATCATATGGAGTCAGCTATATTACACTGACAAAGATGCATTGTGATTGACCTGGGATACTTTAATAATGAGAAGAACACTCTGAAAATAAAATATTTTGAAGAGTTGAGTTTCCACTTTTGAACAACTGGTTGGGTTGTGAAAAATAATAATAACATTAAGAAAATGTTCTTTAGTCTGAAGAAGAGACTGAATAAACAAAAGTTAATATGAAGTAAGCTTCTTTGTTGCTCTAGAGCATGGGTGACAAGCTCACAGTGCCATTTTGTGCCATTTTTCCCATTTGTGGAGGTGGGGTGGGCATGACCTGCACATGATGCATCTGGCCCATAGGCCGCCAGTTTGACACCCGTGTGTCTAGAACAGGGGTGTCAAACTCAAGTTCATTGAGGGCAGGATCAGGGCTGTGGTTGACCTCAGAGGGCTGGGCGGGTGTGGCCGACTGAATGGGCATGGCCAGCTTGATGAAACTCCCCAAACTGATGGTATGTTTCCTCTTTGCATTGGGTAGACTGGGTCAAAGCTACGCTGGCCCAATCTTTCCGCTTCGCACTGGGTAGACCAGGATGGTCCTGTGGGCCAAATCCAGCCTTTGGGCCTTGAGTTTGACACCCCTGGTCTAGAGCAATTCTCAATTGCATTATAGCAGTAGTAGTCCACTCTATCAAAGAACCTAAAGCTTACTCTAGTACAAAAATATCATTTGTATAATATATCTAATATTTAAATAAATTTAGAAGTGACTATGCTATACTTTACCTGGACTATAAATCCAATCTATGGTATGCATGCAACTGTTTGTGAGCCACTGTTCTAGAGTGTATAGCTAGAACTGGGTAGATATTGGAAGAAGCTAAGAAAGTCGTTGATGTAATAGGCTGCCTTGGTAATAACCAGATTCTTAACGAGATGGAGAGATTTCTGTCAGGGACACTGTTAGAACATCTTGCATTGGTTTGGTTTAGTTAATCCCCAGCATGTCTGGAGATCTTCCAAGCACCTCCCAAAATATTTTTGAACTAACATTTAATGGATTATAAAAAATGTATTAGATACTTATTAACTGGGTTTAGTTAATTAAATTAAGAGCGAAGTTTATGTTTAACATGCCGCTAAAATGTTAAGTGTGATCCTGAGTTCAAGAACAGTCGGCTATCCTGATCTACAGTCCTAAAGGTGCTTTCTCAGCTCAAGCTGAAGAAGCTTCTTGGATGAGAAGTGAAATGTCTTCAAAGAAAAACAAGAAAGTCCAGTTGCCTCTTGAAAAAGCACCTTTGAGACAACTGTGACCTGGATGACTAAGAATCTCCATAGACACCTGATTGACAGAATTACAATGGAAACATAGAATCTGCCATCTGAGATAACATCTAGCAGGCAAAAATCCTGATCTTATGTTTGATACTAAATGGAGGGCATTACTTCAGTAAATCTCTAGATGTACCTTTGTTTTTCTTCAGACGTCTCCTTCTTTCATGCCTGCATGTTTGTTCATTGAATTTATTTTTATTTAGGGATCTGCAAAAACAGCTGACCCCAAATAAAACTTATTTTAATTCCAACATAAGTCTATACTATCTTCAGAAATACTTAATGAAGAACTGAATTGCTAATGTAATGTAATTATAATAATTTTCTCTATTAGATATTTCAACTGTTAGTTGTTTGCAGGTTATATGATTTAAAATGACACTATTCTATTTTTGACACATACAACGTGTGGACTAGGACAGTTATAAACAACATCTGAAGAATTGTAGACTGAGATATATCCTTGTCTCCTTTTGACAAAAGATATTAAGACCAACACATGAAACAGTGCATTTTATTTTTTATTATTATATTTTCCACCTCGGTTTTCAAGAGAGCAGGGCCAGTAAATGTGAATCCACAGGAAATTAGTTGGGATAACTGATGGAAGCAGAGGAGACGTACATTTCTTTGTCAAGAATTCCAAGGATTTATAAAACATTACCTGGATCATGAATAACTGTAGATATGACCAGAAGGGGGGGAAAAGAAAAAGAACAAAGCTTTTAATTATAATTGTCAGCAAGAAGCAGAAAGATAAATTACATAATCTTTGAACTTGAGAAATAAAGCTGATAAAGTTTTTCTGCCCAATAGGAGGAACTTTCATGTAAAAATAGAAGTTTAATCATGCAACTGACCCAGATGCAGATGTACACCCAGAGAGCTACAAGGTTACCATAGTCTATATTTTATCTTACAATGAAACCCAAATAGTTCCCAGATTTTTTTCTGCATGCATCCAAATAAAATAAGTTTAAATGTGTGTGGTCATCACAAGGCCAGCATAACATATATAGTTCCTGTATGCATCTCACTTGATCACGGCAACTATGACATTTTATCCACATTGTCTGTTGTTTGTTGTTGAGTTAATAGTCAGACTGGCAAATTATCCTGACTAACTTTCTTGTCCTCTCACCCTAGCATTTCCCTTGATCTTTGATTTTGCACTGAGGACTCCACACATTGTGCTGAGCACTTTTTGAGCTTGTCTTTAGCAAGAACACAGTTCTTTGTGAGATTCCCTTCACCCCTCATATTAGTTACATCAAAAATGTATGCAATTCATCCTCCTCCTATTCTGCCTCTTGTTCCGATTTGCTCCTTCTCATCTGATACCTACTGTATCTGAGTTATATAACAATCTGATTACATAAAACCTAAAAATGACAACAGGGTTCTTATCTACTCTTTCTGCTTAAAACACCTGCCAAACCACCATAGGAACCTACCTTCAAAATTTGAAAAAATGATGAGATTGTCATTTTTAACAAAATTTCTCCGGTACATTTCACTATATGGCAAGATGTAATGCCATCCCCATCCTGGGCCTATATGGGTGTTATAGGAAGGATCAAAAGTTCCAGTAATGTCAGCCTTATCCCAAAAAGGTTTCCCATCTGTCAAGCAAAATAAAAAAAATAACCATTAAAAAATGAGGTGGATCAACATTTTATATGTATAGCTGCCAACATTTTTAGTAGCTATATAAGATTCAAATAATCAGACAACATTTCCATCCAACATTTTTTACAGAAAAAGTATTTAGAATATAAGATAATTTTGCCTTGGTAGTGAGGATGGTTGGGGAAGGGAATGTTGTCCTCCCTACATTATTTTATAAAATCTGTGTTAATAAGCTTTCTCATTCTCCAGGAGAATTCCTGCAAAAAAAATCTAATTAACATAACTTTCATTATAATTAGCTTCACATGTCTCAGAGTATCTGAAAAATGGAGACTTGGCTTAGATACATCTTGCTTATGACTGTTTCTGCATTATATTTTGCCAATGAATACAGATGTAGTTAGATGCTTTCAGAGACATACTGTAATTTAAAATGCTACTGATAAACTTTAGAGAATCATGTTATGAATGCATCTGCTCTCCCGAATGGGGCAGCTGGGGGAATTATCCAAGTAGCCTTGACTTCTGGAATATTATTTGTAGATACATTTCCAGGTCCCTAACATTTTGTTTTCTTTTCAGCTGCAAACTACAAATACTTTTATGCCTGATTTTTGTTTATACTTTATTATCACCTGAATTTGTCATAGGTTCTAGAGATTGTCTCAAATTTAACACCAAACCAAGAATTTTTAGCACTTCCAGATTGGATTTCACTAAGTCACTTAGAAATGGGGGGAAAGGTATAAAATAAATAGTTAATTCAATTCTGCAAAAAATTAGACCTGCTTCTTGATGCTAACCTAACCTTCCAAAACTAAAAGTTCTGTCCTATTGATGCTACACTATCTTCAACAATTCTATGATTTTTAACATATAAAATTTGATTCTAATCTATCCAGTCATAGGGAGTATTTCAGATCAATTTTTTTAGCAGCTGTAGAATTATGTTTCTAAACAAGAAAGGAAGCTGTCAGTTCTGCACAACCCAAACCCCCTTTAGACTTACTGTAACGCTGGTTGGGGTCTGTAACAAAACTTCGGCTTGCTGACATCCTTTGGGTGATGTCAGGATCTTGATCCACTATGGTGAATGTCACTTGCCTGTTCACAGCTGGCCATTCTAATGCTCCATCATTCTGGCCACTACACAAAGAAAACATGATTCCTAGGTAATCTCCATTTGAGTTGGCTGGACCCCGGGGATAGAGACTGAGCACAAAGCAGTAGCCTTCAGAGTTATAAAAGATAGGGCTTGCCAGATAATCTCCTTTTGAGGTACTCTTTAAAATGGAAGTGAAGTTTCTTATCTGCCAAACACTGGTAGGACATTCCGTTTCAGTCAGAGTGATATCATCAAGGTGAATTCCACCTTTGGAATTCTGTGGGTCTCCTTTAAGGCCATGAAAAACATAGCGGAATTTGGTCCGGGTGTTGAAAGGAATGTTTGCAAAGTTCCACTGCTTCTCTCCATCACCTGAAAGGGGAGAGGGAGAAATCTAATATTTGATTCATTTACATATTCAACCCATTTTATGCCGCTTTCCCTGCGAGGATCTGAAAGCTATATTTAGCAGACGCTAAGTGAGGAAGACATGAGGATGAAATTACTTCTTTTGAAAGAAGATTGGCTTGTGCTCATTCTTTAGATTTATTCTTTCTGATCTCATATATGAAAGACTAACCTGAGATGTATTTTAACAGAGCAGGATTTCTCAACTTTGGTAACTGTCAGTTATGTGGATTACAATCCAGGGGTGGGATTCTACCGGTCTGGACAGGTTGTAATGATTCTGCACAGTTTGGAGAACCGGCAAATCATGCCCATGGCTGGCCACACCTCTCTCCGCACGCCCCTCCCCTCCCTACCCAGTCAGTCTTTATTGTGCATGTGCAACATCATGCCCATGGCCGACATCGCTGACTGCATTCTATCTGGCCCAGTCACTCCTTAAGATATGATCAGCTGTGCCGGGATCCCCCTCACTGTCTTACTGCTTCACCCAGGAGGCTTCTCTGAGGCCCAGGAGGCCCCAAAATGGAGTGCTGGGGGGTGCTGCGAGCACCCCCTGCGCTCTGTTTTTTGCCTTCCTAAGCCCCAGGGAAGCTTCCTGGAAGCAAAAAATGCCCCCCCCCCCCGAGGCCCAGGAGGCCAGAAAATCAGGTGAGGGGGGGTTGCTAAAAAAAAAAAAAGAGAAGTCACGCCCACCCAGCTATACGGCCATGCCCATCTAGCCACACCTTCAGAACCGTTGTTAAAAAATTTGAATCTCACCCCTGCTTCAATCCCAGAATTGGAGTGGCTCTCTGACTGGGGAATTCTGGGAACTGAATTCTACACATCTTAAAAGTCCACACACCCATACACACCCACAGCCTTAACAGAATCCCCAAAAGAGGAGAGCTGTGTGGCTTGGTCTGTCTCAGGAGAAAGCTTCTGAGTTAGTTAGCTGGACGAGGGGGAAGGCTTGTCTCAAAATGTGGAAGCTCACAGATGCTGCACCAATAGACTTTCAGCGTGGCATGAAAGGAGAAACCAGAGCGATTCTTATTCCCTCTATACAAATGGCTGCAAAGTTTTTCTGGGTTTATTACACACCCCAATTAGGTATTGGATATGAGAAGGCAAAGATAACTGATGCTCTCTTTAGGAGATAAAGTATAATCCTGCATGCCTCATTGTAATTAAATCCTCAAGGGTTACCTGAGAACTCACCACGGATGCTCTTCACTTTTATTGACTTCCTAATGTTTCCAGTACCATCATCAGTTTTAAGCCACACAATCAGCTCATCTTTTGGACTGCCATCAAATTTGTAAAAAAATTGTAGGCACTTCTCATTTCTTCTTGGATAAAGAATGCGGGACTCCAAAATGGCTGTTTCACCTGAAAGGCCTTTGGTGGTATCGAAGCTCATAATGTATCCTTTCTCTGTAAAGTAGATGAAGATGATTTAATGTCCTATGAAGCATGGTTCACTTGGGACAATTGTGCAGGATTTCACTGGGCACTCATGAAAATGTGCTACTGTAATCTTATAATAAAAGTAATATTAGCATTCATAACTGGTTTTCTAGCCCTGTCTACTTCAAAGGGCTGGCATCAGTTTTGCAGGTCTGGATATGCTTCCCTCTCCTTCCCTCTTCCCATTATCTTTCTGAAACCTGGGAAGTGTCAATTCTGAGACACTTTCTCAAATTACTTTTGTGGCACAGACCAGATTTCTTTTGTTTGACCATTGCCTCGGTTGTGGGTCTTCCTCCTGATCTTCAAGGCTTTTCCTTCTGCCCACAACACACTCACAGACACACACACACACACACTATATAGATATAGATATAATCATTAGGAGATTTTAATTGCTGATTATTTGTCACATATTGACACTTCGGGTACAATTAACATTACAATTAATTCTCTCTTTTTTCATATGCTATATCCTTCCTATTGGCTTTGATTACTAAATGATTTCCAGTTGTATAGCCACTTTCTCAACCATTTAAATTACACGTTAATATGTTACCTAAGCAGCGGTTGTTGTTATCCCTGGTTGTAGTCAAGGTATGTTCCCAGTCCTTGTCGTCTCTTCCATTTTGCACCATGCCACAGATATTGATGGACTCAAATGAACATTGGTCAAGGATAGTAAGACTGGAAGCTGCAGGAAATACCCCCCCCACACACACACATTTCAGATTAAAGTAATCTAAATAGAAATTAGACAGATCTCTTCCTAAATTAATGACAGGTGCTGCTCTCTTCCCAAATTAATGTTGTGCTCCTTTGGAGAATTAAAACATCATCAAAACTACCTTGTTAAGGCAAAGACAGTTTGAGAACCATTCCCAGCTCCATATGAGTATTAGTGTAGCATGATGTCCTATAAGTGTTCTGAATGAATAGTTGAGTCAATTTTACACAATATTTTATAGACCAAGAGATGCAATGAAGTAGCTGGGAGGCCATAAATGATCAGAGGGTGCTGACGGCAATTAGTGGGGACTAGTAGCTCCATGTGTGCCTCAGATTTGGATTGATCCCTCCTATTGTATGGTCTTGGGAAAAGACATGCAAGATATGCAAGACATGCAAGGCTCAAGAAGTTGCAATTGGGTATGTGTGCATTCTGATGGACCCCCAAAACACCTTTGTGCTTTCAGTTCTGTAGTTTCCATAGAGATATTCCTAATGATAGACTAAGTTGTTAAGGAATATTTAAGATGTAAGTCCCAAAGTTGAGCTGAAGAAGCTTCTTGGATGAAAAGTGAAATGTCTTCAAAAAAAATAAGGAAGTCCAATTGCCTCTTGAAAAAGCTCCTTTGGGACAACAATGACCTGCATGACTGAGACTCTCCATAGACATTTTAAGATGTAAGGTTACTATTACTATAGCATGAAAATTGAGTAAAATAGAATAAACTTACCACAATGGTACATGCGGTTAAGCCTTTCTAGATCTATCTTGCTCATGTCCTGGCTTTGCCCAATGACATTGTTGAACTCTGGAATTTTTGTTGTAATTGAAGGGACGGAACTGTTCTTATTGAATGAATAAGGTCCATAATGCAAGACAGATTCATAATCATATGGGGTGTTTAAATCAGAAATGAAACTGTCATCATATTTGTCAAAGTTATATGCCTGACCTAGGAAAGAAAATACCCAAGTTTTTAGGCTAATTTGAAAATTAATGATTTAATATTTTATTAAACAATTAGATAAGACAATCAATTATAACAGATCTAATTTGTACAATTTGCATAGTCCCTAATACATTACTTAATACATTATTTACTTTGTAACATATTTTCTGTCCTTTCCACTTACCATCAATGATTGCATTCCACCAAATCTTAACATAGTCATCTCGATCAGTGCGTGACTGTTCATGGTAAAATCCAAGGGCATGCAAGAGTTCATGCTCCACAGTGTCTTTATATTCACAACGTGATCCAATAGAAACGACTTGGCCATTCTGAAGATCTCCCACATAAGACCAGCATCTGTTATACCATGATATGTTCATTCATTCAAAATAGATGATTTAATATCACATCTAATATAAATACATAACCATTTAGGATAGAAGAGCCAAATGAGAGCAGAATGAGAGCTTCCCATCTACCACATAGGATACCATCTTATTTTTCTAAGCTACCCATTTATATTATATAACGTCACTACAACTTTAAAAGCACAACTATAATGATGTGGGAAAATACCCAACACACACACACACACACACACACACGCACATGCACATGCACACTGATGCTGTTTTATATCATACAAATGCAAATCTTGGATGATACCTATTCTCATACTTCTTAATAGACAAAAGATCATAGGGCTATTCAGATCTTAATAAACAGGCCTTATATCAAACGTTCATGAATTTTGCAAAAATGCACAAAGGTACTGAAGAATGTGTAGAAATCGTACAGAGGGGAAAATGTAGTCACGTACAGAAAATCTGTCTACATTTTTTCAGAAAGAAGGCCGGTCGATGGAGAAACTGTCTACTTTGTGCTTTATACAAGGTTTCAATAAAGAACAAGGGAAGGAATACAGTATCGTTTTGTGCATTTGAACTATGGGCAATAATTATCTAAATGCAACAGCTTTCTATCATAGCGTTAGCTTGTCTGTTTGAATAAATTTACCCATCCAGCTTTTCAAATTGGAGGTAGGACTTCTCTCCTTCATAGGGTTTAAAGTCAATGCAAGATTTGAGTCGAAACATCTCAAATGCTTGAAATATGACACCCTTGGTATTCAGGTCTGAAAGAAAAGAATGCGTATTTTATATTCTTATCCAGTCTGTAGACAAATGAGAGATTCACAACTTGCTCTTAAATAAAGCATGTCAGATATTTTTACATGGCTTTGAGGATACCATAGTCACCTACAAAAGCATTATATACTTCGTCAACAATATCAGAAGTAATAAATTAGATAAAAATGGAGTGCTACTAGAAGGATTCTCCCAGTAGTCATTTGCTTTTTCTACCCATCACTGAATCAACCAATGATCTGGAGCAGGGATAAAGAAAATGGCTTGCAAAGCTACTTCCTTGAGTAGTTATTATTGGAGCAGTATATTACTTAGTCCTTGAATAAAAGTGTTTGGTTCTCAACAGTACTGCCTCTTGACAATGATTTAGCACTCCATTGTGACTCATAACTTACAGTGGGGAAGGCGGGGGGAAGGAAACCTATGGAAATCTCTTTAAATCAGAAGTAATATTTTTAAAAATGACTTCCTAAAAATGTGTTTCATTACCAGAACCCTTGTTCTGACTCAGTGTTCCTTCCTCTCTATCAGGGCTTGACTAGAAACATCCTGGAAGAAAGCAAACCACTTTCATTACGTCAGGAAAGTTACATGGAGGGAGCTAATGGGTCAAACTCAAGGAGAGTTTGTCTTTACTAAAAACCCTGAAATCTGGAAGAGCTGGCTGGAAACATTGAAACTGAAGCCCAAGAGGAAGTGAGCACTCAGTTAAGGAAGGGAACTCTGAAGGAACATTTTAAGGGAGTTGAAAGGGGAAGAGGGCAGATGATCCACTCAATTTGCCTTCTACTGGAATTTACTGCTTAATCCATTGTATCCATCAAACTAATGATCAATCTAGTGTTCTAGAGCAGAAAATGTCTTCTTACCTATACTGGCACCCATTTTGTACGGAATTGGCAGTTTCCATCTATAGGAGTCATTTCTCAGTGCATTCCTTTCATGCTGTTAAAAAAATTAAACTATGTTTTTTAAAAAGTTCATTTTGTAACTTCTTTATAAATAAATAGATCAACTTTACATACCGGCATGATAATGTCGCCTTCAAAGAACTTCTTTCCTGTTGCTAAATTTGGAATGAACAATAGTTAAGGGCAAAGCATTATTTAAGAAATTATTATAGGTTTTTGTTCTCAAAATCTTAGACA